>PVLD010006802.1:0-97134 GCA_004027595.1 Dinomys branickii | reverse complement strand
AAAAAAATAAAAATAAAAATAAAAAGAAAGTTGCACTATACTCCATGTAAGCATACTTGTCTCATTGCTTATGAGACTTATGACTTTTTTATTTGCATATGAAACTCATGTGTTTTAGTTTACATTTCTTATCAGTGAAGTTGAAATTTAGAACTGCTTTTGAGGACAGTATTTTGTAGGGATTTTAGGATTTATTTCATGATTATTATCATTTCTTTCTTATGTAAGGATTTTATTTTTGTATATCACATTGGGACAGATATTTTTTACATTTATTCATCTTTTGCATTTAACTGAGAGAAGTAAATTTTTTAATGCAGTTTATTGACATCATTCCATAATTCACTTATTTTGTGCAAAGATTATCATGGGAAAATGGATTCCCTGATTAGTAGATACCTTTAATGGTTTGATCTTTTGATCTTTAATCTATGCTATTTATGTAGTTGGCTTTTATTTTTAGAATATCATTGCTTTCCAACTGCAGCTCAAGGAAGAAAATTAGTTAACTTGTTTTTCACTTTCCTGAAAATGTCTGTAACTGGAACCCTTATTATGAGTTCCTCATGGAGGTTGGCAATGTCAAGATGGTTTGTGGCCATGTCAAGATGCTGAAGCGGTGCCCAGGTCATTGCTCATTAAGGATGCTGCTCTGTGGACCAACAGAGACCCAGCAAAAGGATACTAGAAATTTCTGATGTTACCTCACATCCCTTTAAGACAGTGCAGAACATTTTGTTCTTATGAAAATATTGAGCATTTTCCCTGTTGGAGCACTATTTGTCGATTTGTATTATTGGCTTGTTCTTTATTTGCCAGTAAAAATGAATACATTGGGGGAGAGAATATTCTTTTTAAAGTTTATGCCTTTGCTGTTTCTGTGTCTGCCTACTCTCCCATTAGTTATTTTATGTGTGTTTTTGCATAGGAATGTATAGCTTTTTAAAAATATGGATTATTCTATGTTGATAAATCTTTAATAATTCCCTGTTCTGCCACAGTCATTTCTTTCTTGTTGGGTACATCATTTCTTAATTTTTGGTAATCACTGATTTATTCTTTTCCTTCTTTGTACTTCTGTCTCCTTGAAATCATCAGAATGCAAATGAATCTCTGTTCCATTTTGATTTAATCCTCTGCCTCTCGTATGATTATTCCTTCAGCGCTTTATGCCTTCGGTTATCCTACTGTTACTGTTGCTTTTCTGTCATTTTGATTTCATTTTCTTCCAACACACTGCCGCCATTAGCCACTGCCATATGAAATGGCTGGCCATTTGAAGTAGTCATATGCTCTGTACAATCACAATGCAGCTTACAAAAGCCACAGTCGTCACAGCCTCTACTCACACATGAGATGTGCAAATATTGACCTTTTTGTTATTAAGCGACCATCTCTCAACATATCCACAGCCATATTTCTTCCTCATCCATAAATTAATGAGACTCATCAAGTGATCATCAAGCTTATCCTTCCCAAAAGAACAGAAGAGAAGGCTATATTAACCTGCCCAATTTAACACTTCAGGAAAAATCAATTCAGGGACATGAGCTAAAAGCTGTACTGTCAAAAATGAGGTGTCTCTAGGTGACTTTTTTTTTTTAACTCTTGGATTTTTTTTTTTATTTAAAAAAGTAAAAGAATGAAAACATATTAACAAACAGACAGCCACTTACAAAGTAGCACCAGACTAGTACAAGCAAAACTGAATTACAGATAAGGTGACAGGGAATTAACAATGGTTGTTATATTACATATTGATAACTTCAAAGTCATACTCAGGAAGACAAATATAGACATGCAAGATTGACCGAACAACGAATCATTAACTGTTCCTTACCATAAAGTGACATAAGTCAGTAGTACAACTGTTAGCCATTCTGCACATACATACATACATATATGCATAATTATCCCCTTCTTCCTTTTCTCCCTCCCCTCTTCCCAGCCGTTCCCTATTTTCTAGCAGTTTCCTTTCATTTCACAGCCGTACTGGTTACAGCAGTTTGGTGCTATTTTAGCTGGGGTTTCCTGGTTCCTTTTCAGGCTATAGAAGTTTCTGCAGAATGGAAATAATTACACATTTAATTACAGTTTCAAAAATTTGCATTTTTCCATGAAACTGACTTTTTCTCCTGTCCTGTTATTGCTGTAATTGCTACATTGTCTACAGTTAATTTGCATTTTAATTGAGCTTTAACACTTAACCAGAGGATGTTCCAATAGGACATTCTATGCTGATCTCAGTAATCGGTAGGCAAGAGGGTTTTTTTATTGCTATTTTAGCAGTAGGGAAGTCTACCCAATAGCGGGGAGAAAGAGCTGATAACCCTCACAGTGGGCTCTTTACCTGGGACTATGCTGAGGAAAACAGAAGTTAGGAATGGAGAGGTCAGGGGACAGATGGAGAGAGTTTATAAGGATTTGTAGGATCACTCAGATTCTTCTGAAATTGATACCAGAATATTCTACTAATAGGGCAAAATGTCATTTTTATTTTGAGACCCCATAGATACATTTAATTTAGTTTTGTAGTGTTTTAGTCTTCAAGGAGTTTTGGAAGCAGCCTACATGGATTTTTTAGGGTTTCCAAGTCCCAAATTCAAGTGTTATAAAAATTGTCTAAAAATTTTTACTTTAAAGCACTCTGGAGAGAGACATGAAGGTAAGATGAGTGATTCTTCCCTTCTCTGCGGTTAGAACAACCTTCTTTTAGGTGTAAAAACAGAGATGGTTCTTTAGTGTGGGACAGAGAAGATTTTGGTGAGCAGAGCAAAATCCAATGTAATTATACATACTCTTTTGGGGTTTTTTTAGGTGAATCAGCAGCTTATTATAAAATTAGCAATCTATAATACAATTCTGGAGAATGAATTTTCAGAATTTTAAGGTACACATGACACAGTCTGGTAAATATGAAATGCTCAAGTGAAATACTTCTATTCTTTTGTGATTATCAATGCTCTTGTTGAGATTATGGTCATGTGTCAAGAATAAAACCAACCTGACATGTGACTAAAATAACAAAAAAGCCTTATGCCCTGTGGAGAAAACATAAATGATTCCTTGTATGTGAGAAACTTCAAAATGAATACAGATAAAATACTAGCTACAGACTGTCCTCCATAGCTATTGAACTTTAAAAATAAACCTTTGTGAGTGTTGAGGTTTAAAATCTTGACTACATAGTAGTTGTCCGTGAATCAGAGTCCCCAATTATTCACATATAGTTCAAAAATTTCTTTCATATGTGTCCTACCAGTTAATCATTTTAGCCCACTCTTTATTGTGTGCCCAGCAATGAGCTATAATCTATGTATTTGACACACACTTCATGTTGTTTTGTTTCATTTTGTTATCTGTAGAGATCTGAAAGACCAAAGAGACATGACACTTTTCGTGGGAAGAGCAGATCACTTGCATTTTGAATGCAGGAATCTCTTATTTAGAGATGAAGGCAGACTCATAAGAGTGTGTGACATATGTTTTGAGGTAAATGCTATAAACAAACTGCCATTCTGGGGCAAATGATCATTGAGTCTCCTGTTCTAAGCAGCTGATGTCAGATAAGACGTGGATGAAAGGTCATTCATATATGTCATCTGTGATATTATTCAGGAGGAAGATAAGTCAGAGAAAGGCAGTACTTAGAGGTTTGAGAGAAAATCGTACATAAAGGACTTAGCTTTAGGATGGTCAAAGATGCTGATGGCTTTTGAGCGAAAAGCACAGTGTTAGAACAGGCTCGAGGTCATAGAAGCTAAGAAAACTCTTGCTTCACTGGACTCTTTGAACACTTCTGGAAATACGAATTTAATCATGATTTCATTCAGCGGCTGGTACAATACTGATGCTGAATAAATTTGTGCTAAAGCAATAAACGGATCCTCCTGGAGGGTGCTGGAGGACTGCACACAAATGAACTAGTAGAGCCCCACACTTCCTCCTAAAGGCTTGCAAATAAAATCAAAATCACACAAATGGTGAAAGTAGAATGCGGCATGGGGTTGGTGTGTCCAAAGCACGCCAGAGACAATAGTGAGTTTCAAGCCATTTCAGAAGTTTGAGGCATATAAATTATAGAAACATGTGGAGGAAAAACTAAAAATTTCTCCATAGAGTGGGAACTTGAGGCAGATAAGGTTTTGCTGTGAGGAAGAAATGGCCTTTCAGTTGGATAGGATTTTTATTTTAAAAAATTCAGAAACTTGAGTAGGTATGCATAGGGAAGGAAAATAGAGGGAAGGAATAGTGACGTGCTGTGAATTGAAGGATATTAAATGAAGTGCTAGGCACACAGGATAGGTAAGAAATTCACATTTTATCCTTCAACAGCTTACAGGTAACGCAGGAAGCCTATCTGTGCGAGCTAGAGGCATGCACTAGTGCCCTAAATCCCACAGGGGGCGCACTCCGACTCAGCGGCCCTAGGTGGAGCTAATTCTCATAGCTCCTCAGTCCAGCTGACAGCTAGGTGAGCTGCGTATTCCAGCAGAGGATGCTTCCTGTTTGTTTGTAGCACTTTTATATTCTATTTTGTGCTAAGATTATTAATGTATTTATTTTTCCTCTAAGTCGTAAGTTGCTGGAGGCTACAACGGTTTTATCATCTTTATCTCTCTCTCTGTGGTATCTCGAACAGGGCCTTGCACTCACGGTAGGCGTTAAGACTTTTGGAATATAATTCAAGTGTGTATTTATTGGAAAAGTGAAGGATGTTCCATAGAAGTCATGGTTATGAGATAAGGGAGATAAAATGTCCTCCTCTTCTCTAATCTAGTCGTTTCATGTTTTCCCAGGTAGGTTGTGGGTGGCGCCAATGGTGGTTAATGCTGTGTTGAAGTCATACCTTTGGATCTTGCTACTATGTTTTGAACTCTGAAGATTTTGCAGGCATTTCTAAGTTCTTATCTCAGTGTGGATAAGGTTTTGCTTGGGGTTGGGGTGAACATCTTGAAGCCGACATATTTTTAACAGAGTGCTTGTTATTAAGTCACCTTTTACCTCAAATTCACATTCAATTTAAGATCATCTCTGCTGCCTGACACTAAGTCAATATTCTGAGAATGGGCAGGAGGGTTCTTATTTTTTGCAACTATAAACTCCATTACCTTTTATTGCTGACAGTAAATGCTCCAGGAAGCACATGAATAAAAATGAGGACAAACATTTCATGCTTAAATAGTTATAATGGTAGTCAATGTTATGGGCTATAGTTTCAAAAATAACCAGTGACGAGTCACTTTGTGGTCACATCATATCATCTTATGATTTCTGGAAAGATCTCTTTTGCAGGTGTTCTGATACATATCTTATTTTAACTGGATATTTACAAAGAGTTTTATGTAAACAAATGTCTCTTTGAAGTACAAGTGTCTATGGAGACCAAATGCAAGAATAAAGATATGTGGCTTGGTTCACGGTTCTTGTAGCGTTTTTGAGAATGATGTTGCTTTAGAAAATGTAACTTAAGTATCTACAATTACTTATCGTATGTCATGGGAATGCTATAACCGCATCTCTTCTCCAAGGGTGTAGGTAAGTCTCCTTTGTCACTAAGGAAATATTTGTTCTGCTATTTTTAAAAGTAGTTCCTTATGACACTTTAAATAATGTCACGGTTTTGGACTGTTTAGGTACAGACTGAGGCATGAAGTAGCCATGCCTGAGCTCATGGAAAAGGGAATGGGTCACTGGAATATTGAATGGGGGTCCTACTTACCTGGAGTTGTCCAATCAAATGTCTTCATTGATATGATTTCTTCCAAGTTCTATATTTAGTCAGAGACACTGAAATCACTCAACTCCTTTTGCTTGTACCCTACACAACAGTTGAAAATTCTTGTTCAGTATTGGAATAGGGCAATTGCATTTGAAACAGCTTTATGAACGTGCAGAGCTAGTCACGTAGTCTGCTGGCTTTTCTGTAAAGTTGCCATTCACTTACCGTCATTTGTACAAATAGAGCTGAAATGAATTCTCAGGACAAGCTCATTACATCCCCTCTCAGAGGAATTTGGGAAGTTGTGGCAGCACGTCACTGTGTGAACGTGTGTGGGTGTGAACAGAAGCTGCTAAGAGACTATCTTTTAAATTTTTATTAAGTAGCTTTATTTTTAAAGACAATGCAATAGTAAATGTCTTCCTCTTTTACTGCCTTAATCTTAATTTTCTTATTTCTAAATTCCAAAGAGAATTTGTTGTTACCTTCTCTCTCTTCTTTGTGTCTCTGAATTTTGATTAAGGTCATTTCAAGGTGGGATAGAGAGCTTGAGAAAGGTTTGTTTCATTCTTTTTAAAATAGACATGGCTTTACAAAGAGTTATGAGTTAAAGAAGTAATAGCAGAACTCTTCCTAGCCATCTCTTTTTCATCATCTGCGTGGTTTAGTGAACATTGTTTTGTCCAGAAAGCCTGCATACTGATGCCTATGACATCCCAGAAGACTGCTCTTCAGGACAGCTGTGTACTCTGGGTCCTCTTTGTGGCAGTGCATGTTTACCAGAGTTCCAAATCTGTTGATGACAGTTGTGTTTGTTATATTATGTAATGTAGTTAATCATTGTGTAGGCTAACAAATTTATGAGAAGTGTTTTATAAAACTAAATAGAATGCTAGCCAATTTGCTAAGGAAAAATTGTTGTTGAATGAGCTGTGGGTGAGCCAATCATAAAAGATCGAGGGAATGTGAATAATGCTTAACTCAAATTGCTTCTCAATGTCTTAACTTCTTACTTTACTATAGAAAAAAAAAACTTGGAAAGCATAGCCAATGCACAACAGATGTACTTTATGTAAGACACTGTAAAAATCTAACCAGCCTTGGTTCTGTATCCAAAAAAGTGGCAAACAATGTGCATTTAAATGTTTGTATTTATAGAGAATGCTTAAGGTACTGCTTTAGAAGATTCTTGACTTGAGTGCATTTCTGTGATAAACTGGCCAACTACCTGTTCAAAATATGTCTGGTAAGCGGTTTTCTAACAGGATCAATTGCAAGCTCTTCTTGCCTCTCCAAGTAAGGACAAACAGTGAATGAAGGGTTATGGATTGTCACTGCCCCGGATGTTCTCATGGTATACAATGGTCTTTTGGCATCCCTGTCTTATCTGGACCCAGAAAAAAACTTTTTTTTCATCAGTTTGTCTCCAAGGGAAGAAGAGCAATGGTACAGGTAGGGAAGTTGTCTTGTTGTCCTAGGACATCTTGGAGAAGTGCCAGATGGGTCTCTTGTTTATGTAGCTCATGGGACAGTAAACCACCACAGTTTCAACCTACAGGTATCAGCTATTGTAGGGAGCAGTCTAGTGACTAAAGAAAGTGTTCCTTTAAAATGCCACTTCTTGGGACTTCCATTTGGAAGAAAATTGAGGGAATTTTTACTTGGAAGATAATCCTATTATTAAAACATCGTAACAGTAGAAATATAGCTTACCTTGTTCATTATTATGCATTATAATCATCAGCTCATTTTTAAATTTTCATTTATATCAGGCAAAATAGTCATGTTAATAGCCTCTATGCTACCCGGTGCAGCACCTGAAGAAAGTGGGTGCTAATCTATGTAGCAATAATGACAAACTTTCCGGAGTGGGATGTTTGGTTCATTTACATGACCACTCTACCAGAAATGTTTCTTATGGTCAATTGCATATTAATGTATCAGCTTGTTGAATCTTATTGCGTCTTTTCATTTACTGGTGACCCGTTATAGATAATGCCTATTTTAATGCTGAGATGTGATCACATTATATTTGCTCAACTGGTTTCTCAGACCTAGATAAATATGAGACAGATCTTTTCCCATTGTGAACTTGACTCTTTGCTTGTGAAATTCCTGCAGTCCTCATCTGTGCTCTCCTTTTCTGTGGATGACTGTTCTCAGACATTCATTTACCTTCCTCAAATATAGCAGCAGCCCAGAGGTGAATTGACGGGTAGTGTGGCCACCTTGGGAGACCTGGCGCATTTCTCAGGCCCTGCTGTGATACAGACCAATCAATGCAAATCTTTTATGTATCTTTCCATATTGTAACTCCCATGAAGTAAAGTGCTAAGCAACATTAAGCCTCGTAAAGAGAAATTTGAGCTTATGGTGCATAACTGCTCGGTAATTGTAATTAGTATAATCTGCTCCTTGAATTTGCTAACTGATATTTGAAAAAAAAAATGTTAACAGTTTTCTCATTTCTATTTAAATATTTAACACTGAAAACTTTTTAGTAGAGCACTTAACCTCTCACAAAAACTTGGTAAATGACTTTGATTATTTTCAGGATTATATTAAATGATCAGGAAGCAGGCAACTCATGAAATGAAGAACATAGACATAATTTACAACATTTGTAAGAAAACATATTTTGAATTTCAAAGTATGAATAGTATCCAAGGTTGAGGTTTTGTACAGGTATACCTTACTGATCAAGTAAAATGTATGGGGAAAATGTCCATGGCTAAGACAGGACAAATGACGGTGCAGACAGCTAGCAGAAGACAGGGGGAGCGTTTTAGAAGTATCCATCTGCGTAGGTATCAGTGACCCTGAGGGTATAAGGTGGAAATAATATTTGAGAAAACAGAGTATATATAAAATGTGTACAGGCACACACTGCCGTGATTATAGTGAGAAACTTCACCACTCCTTTCTCAGGTACTGATGGAATAAGAAGCCAGAAAATCAAAAAGGGTACAGACAATACAAAACATGATTCAATTAGTTGATATTTTAGAGTATTCTCTCTAACGACAGCAGAATATACATTCTTTTCAGATGTATGCGGAACATTTACTAAGGTAAATTGTATTTGGGAACATAAAATAAATCTTAGTGAATTTAAACAGGGTATGTTTTCAAACCACGACGGAGAATTAGATCAGTGATACAAAGACAGATGTCTGGAAAGCCCCTCCTCCCAATCTGGACCCTAAGTAGTGTATGTCCTTCTAAAATAGCTCCTTTATAATGGGTGTAATTGTGGACCTCAAGAAGATAATCTGTATCCTAATACTTAGAATCTGTGAAGATGACCTTATTTTGAAAAAAAAAAAAGGTTATTTGCAGGAATAATAAAGGTAAGTATCTCAAAATGAGGCAGGCCTAGGTTATGTGGATTGGTTCAAAACCCAACCAAAAGCATCTTTACAAAAGAAAGAAGAGAGAAAACATGGATGGAGAGAAGACTGTGAACATGGGGCAGAGATCGGAGGGTTGAAGCCATAAGCAAAACATCTGGAACCACTGGAAGCTGGAAGACGCGGGGGACAGAATGGTGCCCAAAGCTTTCCAATGGAGTGCGGTCTTACCAGCAGCTAGAACTATGAAAAAGATAAATTTCCATCGTCGTAGACACCTAGTTTCTGATAACTTGTTATAAAGCCATAGGACACTAACACACCATGGGTCAAAGAACAAATCAAAAGGGAAATTATGAACCTTTTTCAACCACATGAAAGTACATACACAACACAGTAAAACTGGTTGGGTGCTAGTGAATAAGTACTGAGAGAGAAATTTATAGTATTAAGCATCTGTATTAGAGGAAAAAATATCTCAAATAAAGTTCTGCTTCTATCTTAAGAGTAGAACAGAAGAAAAACTGAGACCCAAAATGAGCAGAAGCCAGGAAATACTGAAGGTGAAAATGGAAATCAAAAGCACAGAAGAAAAACCACAGGGAAATTAGTTTTTAAAAACCCAGTCGATTCATTGAGAACAGCAAGAATATTGATAAACCTCTAACATAGACTTGATCAGGAATTGGTTATTTGATAAAGGCAAGATTTTGATAACTCTCGCAGAATGATCAGGAGAGAGAGGAAGGGAGAAGGATACACCGCCTGGGGGATATTTCCGGAGTGAGGGGACATCACTACAGATTGCATAGCTATTACAAGGGGAATAAGGAAGTGACAAAGACACTGGGAGAGAATCAGTTCTTTGCTGACTATGCTTTCATCCCCAGCATTCAGACGGGGAAGGTCTGGTGTGTCTCTGGGTTGGGGTTTCTGAGGATCTACTATGTCAGCCCACATGTAGTTTTCAATTTTTACAAGTTCAGCTGCTTTCCTTTTCCCTTTATCAGTGCCAGCTTTGCTCTGCCTCCCACCTGTGCAAGGATTCCTCCATTTCTGGATTTTAGTCCACTTAGGTTTCTTTTTGTCCTCAATTCCCTGTGACTAAACCAAACAGATGTGTTTTGAGACTATCTGGCTTATTTTCATTGTGAAGTTAGTAGGGACTTCTTTCCTAGTGGCCTTCCGCATCCTAATACAAAGCAGAAATGCCTGACTGGTACATCTCCTCCTGCTTGAAAGCTTCTGAATGAACCAAGTGCGAAAGCTTCAGACCCTGCTGTGATCTGGCCCTGCTAGTGTTTTGCATTGCTAGATGCCATAATAATATTCCACAGACTAGTGACTTAAAAGGCAGAAATTTATGTGTTCATAATTCTAGAGGTGAGAGGCCCAAGGCCGAGGTTTTGGCAGCTTTGGTTTCTTGTGAGTCCCCTCTCCTTTGTTTGCAGGTGGCTCTTCTCTGTGCCCTCACATGGTAGTCACTGTCTATTTCTGTGTCCCGTGCTCCTCCTTTCATAATTATAGTAGTCATTAAACTGACCTTATTCCTATGTGCTCCTTAGTCCATCTGCTCCAGCCTTTTGGGATTCACTGCTAGTCTTAGAGTATGCAAGGCCCCTTCCCGTTCAAGATAATTTGTACTGGCTATGCCTCTGCCTGGGTCAGTTTTCCCCTTAAGGTATGGCCCGGGCTTATTCTGTGATGTCCAAGTCTTGTCAAATGTTACCTTTTCCTTGGGGCTTACCTTAACCCCCTTTAAAAAACTATAATCATGATTTTATATATATATATATATATATATATATATATATAATCTCCATAGCACTTACCATAACCTTCCAAGCTACCATATGAGCTATTAAGTATATTCTCTTCCCCTAGCCCACTAGTATCTGAATTTCGTAGGGGCAGCAATCTCTGTCTCATTTTTCATTAGTGTATCACCTAATACCTGGAACAAATCTCACATTTTGTAATGACCCATTAATGAGTGATGTGAGAAGACAATTTTTAGTGATGATTGGTTTCATATGATTTCTAAACAAGGCCTTCTCATTATTTCTTTGAGATGCTACTTTAAAGAAAAATAAGGATTCTACTCTCACTGAGACTTTGGAAATTTCATAGAGCTTCAACATGTCATTTGTTAATGTAAGCTTCCATCTGTCTTGATCAAAAACGTGCAGCATCTCTCAGGTGGCTTTCACCATGAAATCCTTTTGTCCCTGAATCATCTTGAGTGCTTAATTTTTGTTAGGGGCTACTGTGGGGAAAGTTTTTCAGGTCTCTCCCTCTCTTGTTCTTTTAAGAGATTCTTTGCTATGTCATATAATTTCAACAGATTGGATTCTTTACTCCCAGGAATCATGATAACTCTTTTTCTTTAATGTATTGAGGAATGTAGTTAAAAACAATGTCATTTTTATTGCAGTATTATCTCTTTTCTTTTGTTTTTACTTTTTTTTCTATTATTTTCCCTTGACTTGCTTATGTTTGTTTCCTGAGTTTTGGTCATATTAAAATTGTCCCAAATGGGATCTATTCACCTGGAAAATAAATTCTTATACCTCTCATAGATTTCTTTTGTCATTTGGAGTCATTCTGGATAAGGGTTGGTATATGGGAGTGGCATGGTGCAGGATTTGCATGCACGCATTGTGAGTGGGGAAAGCTAGACCTTTCCAATGTATGTCACTGGAACTGCAGGAGGATATAGGGAAGGAATTGCCTGGAGTAAAGAAAAATAAGCAGAAAGGAGAGGAAATAGAGAAATAATTGATGAACATTTAGAAAAAAAACAAGTGCAGAAAGAAAACAGAAAAATAGAGAAAAGTCCTTAAAGAAAAAAAAATTTGAAAGATCAGAAATAGAAGTAACATTTATTGTGTACCAGTTATGTTCCAGACTTTGTTCTAGTTGGATCCTTCATATATATTCTTCTAACATTTCTCTGAACTAGGGATTATCATCAGTATTTTACATATGCACAAACTAGTCTGCTAATTAACTGGTTATAGACTTCCCAAACTTTCTCCTCTTAGTGCAGCTTATAGAGATACTCCTATTTACATGGTACTGGTGATTAAACAGAGGCCACTAGATTAGGACTTTTGTAGCTCCCAAGTCTCAGCTTCCCAGTCTGTGGCTTGCCAAAAGTAATGTTTCTGAAAACTGTAGTTCATTCTCAGTCAAACTGATGGAAAGACCTAAAGTAAACTATCCAAGGTCACACAACTGGGAAATGATGAAGCACAGATAAGGACTCAAGTCTCTGAGAGTTCACAGTCTACTTCTGAACTATCTGTAGGGCTGTGATGAAGAGTAATGGCCTTGAGAAATTGTGTAGCCTAGTGGGGAAAGACAGAGCAGAAAAAGAACTATGATGGATGGTAGGATCTAGAGTTACTAGGGAAAATGAAAGAGAAAGCATTATTCAACTTTGTTTTAGAAATGAGTAGAAATTTTCCAAGTGGGACACAGAGGGAAGAGGGAGATAGCATTTTAGCAGTGGGAACCACATATATAAAGGCACAAAGATCAGGAGGATTTGGAGATCTTAAAAAAGACAACTACTTGTGATTGCATCCCTGAGCCCAGGGAGAGAAGGAAAGGGGCAGTTGAAGCTGGACAGGTGCACCAGGTCAAGTGGGAGTGGGCGGGGGGGCAGGGTACTCCAGGAGAGGCAGGAGCAACAAATTTAAAGTGCCTTGGGTGTGGGATCATTATTCAGTGACTTCTTATGAAGATGAATTAAGGATAATTACAATTTCTGTCTTTGTTTCCTTGAAGGCTCATACTTCTTTAGTGAAACAAGGAAATTTAGGGGAAGACTAGGATCCCACAGGAAGAACAGAAATGTTAATTGTGGGCATGGGGTGATTTTGAGATGCTTTGTGGTATGATTGGGGAAGTTTAGTGTCTAGTACACAGATGAATGTTGACTACTGAACCAACAGTGTGAAATGAGAGTTCTTAGTTTCTTGTTCCTAGGCTATATCTCCTTTTCAAAATTTCTTTCTAAGTTAGGGTAATAACACTGCCTACACACTTAAGCAGGGACCTGAAATGGTTAAAAAATCCTCAATAACTGTCAAGGTATATTAAATTCAGTAATGGTGGTCAGCTCTGCTCACCTCCAAAGCCCTGGAGATTTGTGGTTTAAGAATTACCCTTGATAAACTTATTCTCCCAGGATACCATTATTTTAGATAATAAACATACTTTAGTTAATAGCTTTAATAATTAACACTCAGAGAGCCCTTAATGTGAGGCAGGTGGTAGTATAAATTATTTGCATTTATCAATTTATTTAGTTTTCTCAGAAATGCTATTTAGTGATGACGGGTTAAGTAACTCTCTGAGGCCCTTTGATGTACCTTGTTTTTAGAAATTGGGCACTGAGGATTCTTGCAACATCTGGGATTTGGTGGTATGAGCTGGAGGCCACATGATGGTAACTTCCTTAGCTTTTAATTTCACTCATACCTTAGAGACTCAGGACAGAAGTCAACATAAGCAATAAATGCCAACAGACTGACCAAATATCTTCAATAAAAGCCAACTCTATATCCAAAATACCAGGAAAAGGATAATTTAGCAAGACTAAAAACTTTTAGAATGCAAACATTGTACTTAAGGCAAATGAGAGAGACAGAGAGAGGGAGGGAGGGAAGGAGGGAGGAAGACAGAGAGGCAGAGAGAGAGAGAGAAGACTGTGCCTTTACTAACACCAACTGTGGCCAAATAAGGAGTCGAGATTTCACCTTTGTGAGGTTCTAACAATGTACTGCAAAGCCCCCACTGGGCTAGTGTCAGTAAAGGCAAAGCTGGGGACAGTAACTTGTATCACCATGGAGCGCTCTGTTCCCCACCTACACTTGATAGTGTTGGCAAGAACACAGGGAAAGGCTGGACTTCCAGACGTGTCTGGTAGTGATAAGGTGTGTCTGTTCACCTCAGCACGCCAGAATCAGAGGTCTAGTGAATTGCCAGTACTTTGACCTCTGGGCAACGGTAACGAGGCATTTCATTAAATTTTGACCTACATCTTCCCACTTCCTTCCTCTCCTTGCCGCTGGGAACAACCATTCTGCCCTTTGATCAATTTTTAAGGTTCTGCATGCAAGTGAGAAACTACAGTATTTTTATTTCTCTGCCACATTTCACTTTAACAATAATGCTCTATAATTTCATCCATGTTGTGGCAAATGGCACTATTTCCTTTTTAAGGCCAAATAATACTCTATTGTGTATCTCTGTGCATATAACTAATACCATTTTTGAAGGATGCTTGGACTGGACTCGAGGCCTCTTGCATGCTAGGCAAGCACTCTGTCACTGAGCTACGTACCCTGCCATCTAACACAATTTACTTATCAGTGGACACACTAACTGAGTGATGAAATAATAGTGTGAAATGAGAGTTCTTAGTTTCTTGCTCTAAGTTATTTATACATCTTAGCCACTGTGATGACAATGCACGGACATCAGAGCACCTGTGTCTTTACGAGGTGCTGATTTCACTTCCTTTGTGCACACACCTAGATGAGGTATTACGAGGTTATATGGTAGTTCTATTTCTAATTTTTGGGTAACACCCATCTTGCTTTCCCTAGTGACTGCACCAATTTGTATACCCACAAACAGTGTATAAAAGTTCCCCCTCCTCACACCCTCATCCGTAGTTGCTCCCATCCTCATGACCATTCTGGTGGGTGTGGAGTAATATATCATTGTGATTTTCATCTGTATTTCCATGACAATTAGCGACATCAAGTATATTTCCATATTCTTGTTGGTCGTTTTTATACTTTTCTCTAGAGAAATGTCTTTTCAGAACCTTTGTCTATTTTTTGAGTTGTTTCCTTGCTTTTCAATTGTGTAAATTCCTTATATATTTTGGATATTGGACCCTTATCAAATATATGGTTTGCAAATATTTTCTCTCAATCCATAGGCTGTCATTTCATTTTGTTTATTGTTTTCTTTGATGTGAAGTAGGTTTTTTCAGCTTGACATAGTCTCAAAAGTTTATTCTTTGCTTTTATTGCCTGAGGGTTTGGTGATAATAAAAACTTCATTACTAAAGACAATGTGTCAATGTCAAGAGGGTTATAATTTGTGTTTTCTTTGACAGGTTTGAAGATTTGGGGTCTTTTGTTTAGCTCTTAAATATGTTGAGATGACGTTTCTGTGTGGTGTCACATAAAGGCACCATTTCATTCTTTTGCATGTAGATGCTTTGTTTTACCAGCACCATTTATTTATTTATTTAGATCACTGTAATTTTTATTCAATTTGAAATCTTGATTATGAAATATTACAAATATTGCAAAATGACTACCTGCTTATGATATGGCGTTACATTGATTGTACACAGAGGAAAAGATAATGCTAGAATTAAGGCAGTAATAACATGTACAAAGCAAGCACATTAACCATAGCCCTTCAGCTGTTATGGGTAGGTAATGGTTGATACTGCTGCATGCAGGTCAGTCTGCTTTGAAGGTCTTTATCCCTTTAAAAAATTTCCTCCTGAGTTTGATTCCTAGTACCTCCTACTGTCCCACAATGGCTTTAGTAATCTCGAATTATGCCACTGGCAATCATTATGGCTCTATTTATGGAAGAGATTTTCTTTTCCCATTATGTCTTCTTGGCATCTTTGTTGAAAATTAACTGACTGCACCCACATGATGTGTTTCTGGATTCTATATTCTGTTCCATTGGTCTATGTGTCTCTTTTTGTACCAATACTGTGCTGTCCTGGTTGCTATGGCTTTGTGGGATGTTTTGAAATCATGTGTTGTAATGTTTCTGGCCTTTCTCAGCCTTTCTCAAGATTGCATTTACTATCTGGGGCCTTTTGCAGTGCCATATGAATTTTAGTTTTTTCCTTCTATTTTCTCTCTAAAATTTTAGCTATTTTCTGAGAATTTTAGTTTTTCTTTCTGAGAAAAATGCCATGAATTTTAGATTTTTCCATCTATTTTCTGAGAAAAGTGCCATTGGAATTTTGATAAGGATTATATTAAATCTATATCTTGCTTTGGGTAATATGGACATTTTAACAATAATAATTCTTCTAATCAGTGAATATAATATCCTTTTATTTTGTGTATTCAATGATCTTATTTGTATTTTATACTTTTTAGTATACAGTTCTTTCACCTATTGAATTTATTCCTTATTGTTTTATTTTTGTTGATGCTATTTAAATGGGGGTGTTTTCTTTTCCAGATAATTATTTGTATAAAGAAGTGAAACTGATTTTTATGTTGAGTTTATGTTCTGCACTTTACTGAATTTATCCATTAATTGTAATAGCTATTGGTGGACTCTTTTAGGTGTGTATGGTGTCATGTCATCTGCGAATATACCTGTTTACTTTTCTGATTTAGATGCCCTTTTTTTCCTTTTCTGAATTGCTCTTGGTAGTATTTCTAGTACTAGGCTAAATAGAAGTGGAAAAAGCTAATATCTTTTTCCTTTACTGGATCCTAGAGAAAATCCTTCAGGTTTTTTCTCCATTGGACATATTAATTTCTTAATTTCTAGTAATCACTTCACTATGTGTATTGAGACATCATTTTATATAAAGTACCATATACATATACAGCAAAAATAAATGAAAATAACAGGTAGAAAAGAAAAATGTTGCTAAAACAACAACAACAACAAGAAGGAAAATTGGCATTGTGGAAGAAAAACTAGGACCCAACTATATGCTGTTTACAAGAAACACTTCAAATACAGCAAAGTGAGTCAAGTTGAAAATTTAAAATACTGAAGTAAAATGTTGTTATGGTTGATACATTGTGTCAACTTGGGAAGTCTAGAGGTTTGGCTGAGTGACTCAGCAGGAAGCCAGGGTGCTTACTTTGTACACATCCTGAGCCTGTGAAAGAGAAGGGCCTGGAGATTGTGTGAGAGGTACATGCCCCCTGGGTGGGGGTAGGCTGTTTACAAGGAAAGGGAAGGAAAGAGGCTGCTTCCTGCCATTCCTCCCCTTTGCTGGTTGGTTTTGCTGTGTTCTGCTGCCATGAACAGTTTGCCCTCTGCCATGTGCCACTCTGCCTCTGAACCAGCCAAGTATAGACTGAGACCTCCATGAACTGTAAAGTAAATAAACCTTTCCTTCCTTCATTTTGGGTGTTGGGTATTTTGTCTCAGCAACGAGAAAAAAAGTAACTGAGACAGGATTTGGTACCAGGAGTGGGGCTGTTGCTGTGACTGTACCTGACCATGTGGTTCAAGGGACTTTGGAAATGGCTTGTGGGGAGAGTTTGGAAAGGTTTGGAGATACCTGGTCAGAGCTCGGAATACTAGAATGCTGATGGAAATCCTGCCAGTAAAGACCAGGTTAGGGAGGTTTCTGTTGGGAAGGACTGCATTGGTTGTTGGACTGCTGATGATGTATGTTATGGCTTGGCAGAAAGTTTGTCTGCATTTTGCTCAACATTAATTAAAGGAAAGCAGGAATGGTTATATTACTATCAGATAAGTAGACTTCAAGGGAAAATAAAATAATTTACCAGGAATAGAGAAAACCATTAAATAGTAGTAAAAGGGCCATTGAACCAAGAAGATATAGGAACCCTAAATGTGTATATAGCACAAAATTGAGCAGAAAATCTAGGAGCAGAAACTGTTAGAACTAAAAACAGAAATAGACAAATTTACAAATATAGTCCAAGACTTTGACACACTTCTTTCAACACTTGATAGAAAAACTGGACAGTAGGCTATCAAGAATATAGAACTCAACAATGTCATCTCTCAACTGCATTTAATCAATGCTTAAAGAATATTCCATCCAACAATATCAAAATGTACATTTATGTTCAGGTGTCTTCAAAACTTATACCAAAATGGACATGCCCTAGGGCATTAAAATACCCTAACCCATCTAAAATCAAAGTCATACCAGGTATTTGTTCTGTGACTACAAAGTACTCAAGCTATAAACCAGTAAGTGAAAAGGAATAGGAAAATGTCCCCAGAGTTGGAGACAAGCTAAAAATAATAAGCAATCCAGGAGTCAAACAGAACATCTTAATGGAAATAAAAAAAGGAATTGTACTAAATAAAAGTAAAAATGCAAGCATAAACCTACCAGGACACAACTAAAGGAGAACTGAGAGGGAAATTTGAAGTAATGAGTGCATGCATTGAAAAAGAGGAAAAGCCTCAATCAGTAACCTAAACTTCCACTTTAAGAAGCTAAGGAAAAGGGAATAAGAACCCCAAAGGAAGCAGAAGGAAGGAAAGAATTGGTTTTGCAGACTGATTTGCGAAGAATTATTTTACACAGCATGTTTGTTCTAAAAAATTATGGTAAAATAATGTGGCTTCAAAATGCCAATACTCAATCAAATAAACAGAAAATGAAGTCAATAATTTGAGTTGATGCTTACTGTATTAAGATTGAGATAATGGTTATTTACAGTGACCTTTTCTCAATCACAACCATTTCGCTGGAAATGAATCAATAAAGATGAAGCAAAATTTTTCTTCCTTTTATTAATCAAAATTTATTATATGTCGAAGAATCCATTAGTGTTGAGTTTAACCTGGTGTGCAGAAGATAGCTAAATTGCTTCTCGAATTCATTTTCTCATTTATATAATCAGGCTCATAAAAATATCTGTACTGCTGGTTCTCAACTATGGCTATAAATTGGAATCACTTAGAAAACTTTAAAATATGTTAGTGCCTGATCCTACCCATGCAAATTCTGATTAAACTAGTTTGTAGCAGAAATTCTCAAAATACAGTCTCAGGGCTGTTGTAGCACCAGACATTCTTGGGAACTTGTTAGAAATGCAAATTCACAACTCCCATATCTGATTTGGTAATCTATGTTTAAACAAATATTTCTAGAGATTGCAAGACAAATGTGACTCAAAATTTAGTGTACATGTAAATCTCTTGAGGAATCTTACAGAAGTACAGAGTTTTATTTGTGGCCTGGTTTGGGCTTGAGATTATTAACAAACTCCTACGGGTAATACTGTTGCTAGTAGTAGACCACAGTTTGAATAAGACATCTGGACATTTGCATTGTTTCAAAACTTTGCAAGTGTGTCTAGTTTTAGTCTTCAGCATGTGGAAGGCTGGTTTTTCCAGCACCGTGTATTAAAGAGGCTGTCTCTCTTCCATTGAACATGTTTGGCTACTTTGTCAAAGATAAGGTAGATGAGTGTGTGTGCAGTTGCATCTGCATTTTCTATTCTGTTCCCCTAATCCCCAGACCTGTTTCTTTGCCAGTATCATTCTGAGTTCTGCTGGTTTATTGAAAGGAACAGTTAATACTTAACTTTTTGAGCAATTTTGCGTGCTTATATTCGGTAATCTGAACAACTACTTTGAAGATAATAATATGCAATGTAATAGCCATTGTTGATTTCCTATCATCCTGTTTTGAAATGCTGTATCATTTTAAGCGTTTTTAAACTTTTTATTCTCTTTAAAATAACATTTAGAAAACTTCCCAAGTGGTAATACAACCAAGGTGGAGAACACCTAGTTCAGATAGTTTTCTGTGAGACTTCCAAGAGATAGTGAAGCTTGAGTGATCTCTCAGGTTTTCTGAACTTGAGGGTATGAAAGCATGTATTCCCTTTAAAGTGATGATAATCACTGTCCCTCATTTGCTCTTTGGCTGTCCAAGAATCTCTGTTTTTTTGGTTTTATCTCTTGTTTTCTATAAAAAATACTGAACTTTCCTTTCTGTCTTCATCTTGCACCTCTCTATCACTACTACAACTTTTGCTCAACGTATTTTTGGGTTTTGCTTTTCAATCCCAGATAAATATTTGGTGGAATGAATTACTCACTCCAGTATAGAGGAGATAATTAGACTCCCCTTTTTAAAGGAAGACAGATCTTTTCACCCTCTTCTTTGACATGCAATGCTCTAAGCCCAAATATCTCTATAGCACACTTCTCTTTCCACACATTTTGATGGGGCATGCTCATCTATATTATTGTTACCAGTGTGAAACATTGCATTTTCTATCACCGGTCCTTTAGTGGCCCTGGTTGCCTAGCTTGCTTAGTTCCCTCCATCTTAGCACACCTAGAAGAGAACTGGCCTTTCCCACCATATCTACTCTACTCCTGCACTCTTTATCACAGTAAAAGTAACTTGGAGTCATTTTTTCCTCTTTTCACTGTTTCAATCCCAAACGAAACCTACTGTGAGGATCTGGGAACTCTACCTGCCCCTCCCCATGAGTCCAGCCACTCTTCCAAGTTGTGCCTGCCACCACTCTGGTGCAAGTTTGCATCATTTCTTGCTCAAGTTGCTGCTGTAATATTCAAACTAATTTCTTGGCCTTTACTCTGGCCTTCCTATTTTCCATGTAACATCGGGAGTGTTTGTTCATGTCGTTCCCACCTTTAAAACTTTTTAGTGACTCTTTATTGCTATCAGAATGAAGTTAAAATGTCTTAATATGACTTCAAAATCATTACTAGTTTGGTGCTGGCTCACTTTTCTTAGAGCTTCTCTCCATTTTGAACTTAAATATACTATTTTGTTTGTAGAATCCAAGCCTTTGAAGAGGAGAGGTCTGCCTTGAGCGTCTTTCCAATCTCCCATGTGCCTGGTCCTTGCCCTTTTTTTGCTTTTGCTAACATGCCAGCTCTGTACAGATGCCTTCCTTGATCTTACCTCTCTCAAGGTTCAATTAGGTACCCTCTTATTATCCCTGGGGTTACAATTATCACAGTGAACTTTGATTCCTTCTTGTTTTTCTTCCTTAATAGCTCCTTACGGATTGGGAGCTTCTTGTTTGCTGTGACCTTACCATGAGGTTCAGTGTCTGGATTATAGTCTGTGCTCAATAAATATTAATGAACAAAATTCCCAGTAGTGTAAAAGTAGGAGCCTGCCATGTCCAATCAGCTAGAAATACATAGACTACATTATAACTAGTGGATTCTCCACCACAATCACAAAACCATTCAGCTTCTCGTAGAAGTGTATCTAGAAAAAAACTTATAGAAGAGTATCTAGAAACATATTCTTAAAACAAGAGTAGAAAGAGTACTTTAATTAGGTCAAATGTCATATTCTCTTTCTAAGGCATCACAGTACTTTAAAAGGAATGTTCATTAACAAACACACATGCAGTAGTTCTTTTATCTAGGTTCCATTTTCTTCCAGAACCAGAGGAGAATTTTGATTTAACTGATTTATTTCTATATTCTGAGGTTCTCATCCTTCCTATACCCCAGTTTCTGGATTATATGTAGTGAACTGCCCAGTGCTCAGCAATCAGCACCAAGTAGAGAAGAACAAAACATCTGTAGAAGGTGGGCCAGCACCATTTTCTGAAGAACGATACCTTGATCTTCAGGTTTTAGTCAGCCATTCTTCCAGGGTGCTTTGTTTACAGACTAAAGGGAAAGCCAGGTTTGAAAGATTGCGGTTTATTTCCTACATGCACATTTGTCTGTGGTAAGTCTGGAATACAACCCTCAAACAGTAAATAAACAGTGTTAACCAAATGCATGGGTTAGGGACGAGCGCAGTTCACCATCTCCAAAGCCCTTATGGATGTTTCTTTAGAAATCTATACCTTACTGCCCACCTGAATTTCCCTATCTCCTCCTGATGTAAATGTGTTTGAGTCATCCTCTTCAGGGGTCTTCAGAGCAGGATTTTGATGCTGACTTCATGTAGAAGCGTGATAGTCCACGTGTGGACTACATTCCAGCACAAGTTAATATCAGGGTTCCCTGGCCCACTGAATGCCAGTGGGGTCTCTTTCTGGGCTGTTGCTTCCCAGCGTGGGCACTGGATATGTTTATTCTTGTTCCTGTGCCTCTCCTTAAGCACTTCCATCCAGCAAGTTGCCTAAGAATAATTTCTACATTTCCCATCTTTCCCGCTCATCTAAATCTTATTTTACAGGATTCACTTCAAGTTTCATCTCCATGGTCTGTAGGCACTTTATTTTTCTTAATACTGTGTGCCATTCTCTCCAATTATTTCCTGCTATTTTTACTTTATAAGAGGAGTGGCCTTGTGCAGCATGTAACTCATGTGAGGCTGTTAAAGGTTGTGTTGCATGTGACGCCTGAAATGACGCATAGAACTATTCTTGTCACATTTTCCATTGTCTTTTTCTAAACCAGGCCAGCACAGGCAGTGCTTTGGACCATTAGGATAGTCTCCAGGTGTTTTCACAGGTTTTGAGGATTATTATGGAGTGGGATATTTGTGTGGATTATGCTCTCTGGCTGTCATGTAACCAATCAATTTTATTCCCACCAGGTATAAGACTGTGCAGGAAGGAACTAGATGATGAAACTATAGTCTTAGACTTGAAAATAAAATGGCTAGTTTCTTTGTTCCTTGAATTTTTAGTTACAAGGAAAGAGTTGCATCAGTTACTTTCTATGTGCTTGATTTCAGTTCTACTGTTAGTACCTAGTACCAGTTATCAGCACATGAAAGGGGCTTTCCATAAATATGTGTCAAATAGAATTGTCACACCAGGGAGGGTAGCTATAAACACAATGGTACTCTTGTACCAAAGCTGAAATAATATCCAAGTCTCCCTGCCAGCCCATCACTATCTATAGCTTTGATCCTCTTCACTATTCTGGAATCAGTAAAAAAATGGCACTTTAAAAAATATAATAAGGAATGCATTATATTCTGGCTTGGCAAGCTGAAAGTTTTGGAGAGGATCTATTCCAATAAAAAAGAATGATGTAGAGACATTTACATGGTGAATGTTTAAGTAGAAGACAACATTTTAAATCTAAGTCCAGGGGCTAGAGACAAGATTCAGTGATAGTCCCCTTGCCTCGCATCCTTGAAGCAATGGCTTCAGTCCCCAGAACCACAACAGAGTGCCACATTCCTGTTTCAGAGCTTTATGTAGGGACCTGAGTGATACGCAGAAATCCCAGTGAAAAAATCTCTACTTCTTATTGCTAATGGCTTTACTCCAGGGTGGGAACGGTAACACCTACCCATGAATGGCTCACTAAAACCTGAAGTTCAAGCATCACCATTCATCATTCTGTTTTAGTAAGTAGATTACTAATTAACTAGTGCTTGGTTGTATCTTATATGTTGGTAACATTGATTTTTAGACTTCTTTCCCCCTAGGATTTATCTCATCTATATAAAATAGAATTAATAGTCTACAAAGGAAAAAGTAAAGTACGATAAGAGACATATAGTAAAAAATGTGATATAATCTTAAAGATTTTAGTTTTCTTTTTGGCTAGATTTTTCAAATTTTCTGCAATTAATATGTTTTGTTGATAATCAGAAGAATGTGTTCTTCTGGAATTGGGGTGTTTGTAAGATGGATGATCTAAAAGATGTATTTCCACCGCCTGTCAGGTTACCCATCTCGCAGTGTGTTAAAATGCAAACCATTGCATGAGTTTGAAGTTGAGTCCGCTGCTCCAGTAGTGCTAGCTTCCAGGAAGGTGAGGGGCTGTGGGAGGAAGCACATTTACAGATGCAAACAGCTGTCTGATAATATCTGCAAGTGGTTAAGGCCCCTATAACCTAATCTCTGCAGAAAGCCCTGAATCAAAACAGAGGACAGATTCCCGGGATGAGAAGCTGCACGATGGAGCACAGGCCTGGAGCCCAAGTTAGAGGCTCGCTGGTTCCTTAATGCCCTTAGGTGTTTCTCTTTCTCTTTCTCTTTCTTTTCTTTTCTTTCTTTCTTTCTTTTTTTTTTTATGGGGGATTCCTGGAAAGGAAAAAGGCTTGAGTAACTTTTGAGTCCTGAAGTTGTAGTTTTCCTTAAAAACACAATTTAAAATTCTGATTTTCCTCCTCCCTTCTTCACCTACCTTTATTTCTTCTATGTCACCACAAGATGCCTTCAGTGGACCATGGCTCCTGCAGTTAAGCGATATGTGTCTCAGCGTCTTGAATTTTGTCTTAATTACTTTCTCCAGTATTTCCCCCCATACTCTCTGATTTTATTGTTCATAGGGGTCACAAAAGCTTTGCTGTGAGAATGTTTTCCCCTGTTGTCTGGTGGTTTCCTCTGTGCGCCTTCAGTTGTGATGATAACAGCAGGAACCCAGGCCTCTCTCTCTGTCAAATCACTCATTGAGTTAGCTGGGTGCAGTGAGTCACTGCTTGGTGCCTGCATGGCCTGAAAAGTTTAGGGCTATAAAATCTTCCTTTCCCCGGCTTTAGGTGATTCTGTTCTTTCACAGCCTCAAATTAGAAGTGAGGAAAAATACCACTACCAAGAGCAACACACAGAGATACAGACATAAACATAGATGTACACACACACACACACACACACACACACACACACACACACACAGGGCACCAGTCTTTGAGTGGAAATGAATGAGGGATGCCCTGGCTTTGTCACAAAGTCCTATAGGGCCCCACAGACAGCAGATCTTACAGATAAAGGAAGAGTGTTCTGCTTGTGCAGTAAACCAGTAAAGGTAGATCTAGAAGCAGTCTGATTATATGGGCAAGTTGTTAAGCCCCGGACAATCTAATCTCTGCAGAAAGCCCTGAGTCAAAACAGAGGGCTGCATTCCTGCCATGAGAAGCTGTGCAACAGAGAAGCTGTGTAAAAGGTAAGGCAGTAGCCTCTGGGCGCTTCCCAGTACCACTACCGGGGAGGGGGCTTCATGAAGGTTGTGTCCTTTACTCTTAGAAATCGCTTGTGAGGCAGGTTCTGGGGCCCTTATCTTTATAGGTGAGACAGCTGAGGGCCTTAGGGTATTTGGCGTAAGGACACACAGCATGAGACAGAGCTGGGATGTCTGCTCTAAGCTCAGGTTTTTTCTCTTCTATGACACCTAATTTTTATGGAATCATGTTTTAAAGTGCTTCAGTTATGTTTATATGTATACTTGTTTAAAATATTATTTATAGCTACATGTTTTATATATGTAAATATTTTAACATATTTATATGATTGATCATATTAGAAAATACAAAAGTATAAATATTTATGTGTGCATGCACTTGTGCATGTAGGTACACACATGCATGCATCACACACACACACACATACACACATACAAAGTAGCTCTGCCCCAGCAACAATCTCTTGTAGAACCTCAGCAGCCCCTGATAAAAATTTCCTCTCTTTATCTCTGCTTATAGACTATGTATTTTTGGTTTCCTTTTGCCCTTAAGCATATTTCTAGTATAGTTGAATCAAAATTTGTATGCAGTTTTCAGTCCATATTATGTACTTATGATTATTTCTGGCATGGTGCTTCACTCTTTCACATAGTTTAGGGCTCTTCCACTGTCATGCTTAAGATTTGCCTGACGAAAGGAAAGAAGAAAAAGCAAAATAATCCCTAAGCAGTCTGGCAAAAACCACATGGGGTTAGGATGATGCCCACAGGCTTTGCTTTAGTCGAGTTCTACTCTAAATGAAAATGGTTGGCACATCATCACTTTGTCTATAACATAAGAAAACGTAGTTACGCTTTTGGGCTGAGCATAAATATGTGTCCATTGACTTTTATTTGTACTTTAGCAGTAGCTCTAAGAAGAACATAAGATGGGTAGGTATGACTTTCAGATGGGAGAAATAAACTTGAAATTTATTGAGTTAAGAGTGTAGATGCAGCTAGAATTGGGCTAGGGTGAGAAAGAGAGGGTTGATGTGCGTGGTGTGTATATGCAATACGTATTACCTTGTCTGGGCCAGGCCTATGATGTATGCCCAGAGGAAAGGGAGCACATGAGAAAGATCCCAGTGAGCACTTTTCTGTTGGAAGCTCACCTTTTCTTCCTGCAAAATTTTTGCTTGCCAGATTCTTCAACTTCAAAGTTTTCTTCTTTATAACCGCCCCCCCCCCAAAGTACTCTGATTTCACTTTATGTCTCTCAAAAGCCTGCTTTCATGGGGCTTTTCAATATCCTGCTGTGGGGAAGCAAACTATTTGTACTCTTGCAAGAGATTTAACTTCTCTAGTCAGTGATCCTCTGTGTCTCCTGATGATATATTGTGTTCAGGGTGGAAATTTGGCCTTTGTTTGAATGACAGCGGAGGGCTCAGCTCTCATGAGCATCTGCTAATCCTTCCTGTTTCTTCCCACTTTCTGCTTCTGCTGCTGCTAGGTCAGTCCTGTGAGGTGACGTGTCCTTCTGCCTCTGTGTACCTGGCAAGCTGTGTACATCCCAAGCTGTCTGCATCTCAGAGGACTGATGTTCTGTGTGTTGGCAGCTTCTGTTCCTACAGCAAGCTTACATTCATTGCTATAAGCAGATTTGGTCTTTATAACTGTATTGAATGCGTTTGTCAGAGAGGTTGCTTCCAAGAAGTACCTTGCTCTTGCTGTCTGGTCTGCCTCAGTTTGGGAAGCAGGCATGGCATCCCAGATTGAGCACAGGCTTGAGGAACAGGGGGTGTTGACTTGGTATCTGGAACATGGGAAGGGCCCATACCACTCTGCCTTCGTGAGCTGTTAGACTGCATAGAGAGTAGGAGGGGCAGAGTGGAGAAGGCGCTAAGACATTCTGACCAAGTGCTAGGAAACCCTGGAGGTGGGCTCTGATCCACCTTTCCCTGCCCCTATGTGAGGTAAGGCTTGAGACTAAGATGCAGTGGTATATGCCGCCTCAGCTTTTGGTAAAACCTGGAGAATCAAATGGCCTGAGCACAAGTTCTCCCCATTAAGCCCTGGGAAGAAAGTCTCCTTCCAAACAACCTTCCTCACCGTGTGAATTAGCCCTGAGTAGTGGTTGTGTGGTTGTGTGATTGCTTTAGCTATCCCTCAGCCAAGTACCCACCCTTCTCTGTACTGAAGTCAAGTTCATCGACGGCCACTTAACCGTGAAAACAGAAGCAGGTCAGACAGCATTTAGCCTACACAAACGTTGGAAAACTCTAGTTTGTAATTTCTCTGTGATTATTTTTCTGATAAAGTGAGCTTGAGGAAAATCTAAGTATCTTTTAGATTACCGGGTCTTAGCATTTGGGGCGACCCCTTTTTTGCATTCCTGCTCCTACAACTGCTTCTGTACATTCCCCTTCCCATTCCTCCAATCTCAGCTTCCTCATTAAAAAAATGAAACTCACATCTCATCTGTTCTGGGAAGACTGTTTTATGTTTATTTTTTTTTCTTTTTCAGAAATGCATAAATAGAATGTTTAGTTTATTATTTTTCACCTGTAATATCACCCAGTGTGTTAATTTTATTTATATTTGCATTTTGAGCCAAGGATTTCAAGGTACTTTCCTGTTTCACTCATTTTTTCCTTTGTAATCAGGTTGCTGCTTATTAGTTTCTCTCATCGCTGTCTTAGTGATACATCTGTCCTCCTTGTGATGAATGGAGTCTACTTTGTCCTGTTACCCAGCTGACCCCTCGTTTGGAGACACAGTTCTAGGGATTTAGGTAGCTGCTGCCTGATGTTCTGCATTAGTACCTGTTTGCAATGCGTCATGGTTACGCTCACCATGGGGAGTCAGCACATGTACATTACATGGCTTAATTCATTTTTCATCCCCTGCCGCACTGATTTTCCCTGCTCCTTCCAGCTCTAGTGCTCTGCTTCTAACAGGTTTTCATTGACATTTTCTGCTTGTGGGATAGAAGCACCTGGGTAGGTGTGCCTCCATGGGGATGAGTGTCATTTGTAAAGAGACGAGGAAATAAAATGGGTGTCAATTTGTCTTAGGTTATACTAAATGGATTCACAAGGTGAACTGAGCTCTGTATATTGAAACCGTGGAAACACCACGAGTACTTTTGGTATAAGAGCAATTTGGCCAGGCAGCTTCCCAGCATTTGCTAAACTGTGCTTTAACTATTTGATAGCACTGTGTTTAACTGTGTCCCCCCTACTGCTGTGGGAGATGATGATTCTAGAGATGTTACAACTTTTATCAATTTTTTTGCATGGATTTACAGTCTAGACTCTATGAGCTTACTAATGAAGGCGGCTGAGCTCAGCAGCTGGAGGGAAGATGGATTACGATGCACGCAGAGCATGCTCTTGCTCAGAAGAGAGGGACCAGAGAGACAGAGGTACACAGGAATAAGGCAAATCTCTATTTTTAAATGTCTTGGTTTCCAATATGACAATAGAATCAAAGGGATTTCCTTGATAGTTACCCCAAGACATTTGCTTTGGAGTCCTTGCCAAGACTCTCGCGATGGGATGACTTGTCCTTGGCCTCATTAACAGAGGTTTAGCTGTTCTACTAGGGATAGGAATAATGCAGGTAGGTGTTAGCACAGAGGTTCACATGATGAAGCCCACATGAGCAGCTGGCGCTAACTGGCTCTCCTGGGAAGTCCCAAGTAAAGCTGTCAATGGCAAAGACTCAGTTTTTGTTTATAATTTGTAGTGATTTCTCCTTTGCTGCTTTTTCTCCACCCCATCCGGATTGCCTCTCTTTCTTGCACAAATAAATGGTTGTTCCCAAAGTGCAGATAATTAGAAAGGTGAGGCACACCTTTCATGGATTCCAACTGTGTTTCTCTCCATTGTCTAGTTCTCTGCGGTCCTTCCCCCAGCTTCACATGGAGTGAGAACTGATACCCTGTCATCAGGGAGGACCCTCTCCAAGGCTTAGCTCCCAAAGCTACAAAGTAGCGTTAAGAAATAAAAATGCACGTCTAACACACTGTCTATTCACAGAAGGTGATTTCTGTTCTTTTATAATATGACTTTAATTTTACTCTGCTGAAAATTGTGGATGATTTTACTGGTAGTCCCTTTAGAGATTTCTATCAAATCATTGTATTTTAAGGTTAAATCATGGGAGAACTACTTATCTGCAGGATACTGGGTGGTCCCCGGAATCTTCTGTTAAGAAGATAAAGGTGGTAATAGTTACCATTTAATGAGCACTTATACAGTGAAAAACTACTGTTATGGTTGGTTCATTGTGTCAACTTTGGGAGTCTAGAGGTTTGGCTGAGTGACTCAGCAGGAAGCCAGGGTGCTTACTTTGGTACATCCTGAGCCTGTGGAAGAGGAGGGCATGGAGATTATGTGAGTGCTCTACACCCCCTAGGTGGGGGTAGCTGGTTTATAATGTAAGGGAGGTAGAAAGAGGTTGCTTGCCTGCCATTCCCTCCTTTTTGCTGGTTGTTTTTGCTGTGCTCTGCTGCCATGAACGTTTGCCCTCTGCCATGTGCCACTCTGCCTCAGAACCAGCCAAATACGGACTGAAACCTCCACAAACTGTGAGCTAAGTAAACCTTTCCTTCCTTCATTTTGGGCATTGAGTATTTTGTCTCAGCAAGGAGAGAAAAGTAACCAAGACAGAATTTGGTGCCATCGGAGTGGGGTTGTTGCTGTTAATATGCCTGACCATGTGGTTCAAGAGCCTTTGGAAATGGCTCGTGGGAAGAGTTTGGAAAGGTTTGGAGATGTTGTCTGAAAGAGATGCGCTAGAACACCTTTGGCTGTTCTGTCTGGGAGATTCTGGTCAGAGCTGGGAAGACCAGAAGGCTGACAGAAATCCTGCCAGTAAAGACCAGGTTCAAGAGGATTCTGCTAGGAATGACTGCATTGGCTATTGGGCTGCAGATGATGTATGTTATGGCTTGGCAGAAAGTTTGTCTGCATTTTGCTTGTGTCCAGAGACAATGCCTAAGACTGAGATTAAGGGCGGCAGCAAACTGATTAATCTGGCAAAAGAAACTTCAAGGCAGTCGAATGTTGAGGAAGTGGCATGGCTATTGTTGGTGGCTTTTAGCCAGATCTATGTTGAGAATCAAGAGCAAAGAGTCCAGCAGGCTGAATTAAAATGTTGTGAGTTTGGCCAGAAAGGAGGCTCCAGTAAAGCTCTGGACTGCAAAGATAAGTCTCAGGAAATCTCCACTGCTAAGAAGGAAAAAGAGAGTGGAAAAGATGGCCTGAGGGAATCACAAGAAGCAAGTCTCCACCCTTTGCTGCCTCAAAACTGCAAAGATGAAAGCCCGTGCCTTGAGAAGGAAGTCACAGAGCTCCACATTCCAGAATGGTGGCAGCATAGAGAATTTGTTCCTCAGAATTGGATTCAGTGTGCCCAGTGATCCAGGCACTCAACCCCTATGGCCAATAAAGAGAAAAGCTTGGCTACTGCTCCAGATGGCAGCAGACCTTGGCATCATCCACATGGCCCTGGTTTTAGGTGCATGGAGTATGCAAGAGTTCTAAGATTAAAGAGCCTTCCACCCAGATTTCAGAAGGCCTGGGAGGCCAGGCAGTGTGCCCCTGAGAGGGCCATATGTGAAGGTGTGAGTGCGAAGCAAAAAGTGCAGTGGAGACCTCAGAAGTTTCAAAAAGCCAGGAATATGGATTGTCTGAGGAAGGCTACAAGGAAGGAGCAAAGTGGGCTCAAGAAAGAAGACCTAGGAGCTGTAGCCACAGGAAATGCCATAGGGGTGGACTCATGCAAGCCCCTTGGAGCTCACAATGTGCCACAAGTTGCTTCAGATGCTGGATGTGGAATTACAGGACACAATGTTAGCCCTGCTGGATTTTGTACTTGCTTTGGTTCCAATGCTCTATATTCCCCTGTTGGTGCCTTTTGGAATGGTAATGTTTATTTTGTGCCACCAAATGTTGGAATGTTTTCATTTGTACGGTGGCCTTGTAACTAAAGAGTTTGCCTTAGATCTGGGAGGAGACTTGGGCCTTGGACTTTTCAGCAATGCTGAAACTGTTAGGACTTTGGCAACTTTTGCAGATGGACTAAATACCTTTTGCATAAAGGGATGTGCCTGAGTTGTTAGGGGGTGAAATGTTATGGTTCTAATGTAATATAATGTCTTTGTATCTGGAAACTGATTTAAAGAATGTGTCTGGCTGCCAAGTTGACAAGGGGTGGATAGTTATGGTTGATACATTGTGTCAACTTGGGGAGTCCAGAGGTTTGGCCGAGTGACTCAGCAGGAAGCCAGGGTGCTTACTTTGTACACATCCTGAGCCTGTGGAAGAGGAGGGCATAGAGATTATGTGAGAGTACATGCCCCCTGGGTGGGGGTAGCCTGTTTATAATGTAAGGGAGAAAAAGAGGCTGCTTGCAGCCATTCCTCCCCTTTTGCTGGTTGTTTTACTGTGCTCTGCAGTCATGAACATTTGCCCTCTGCCATGTGCCACTCTGCCTCTGAGTCAGCCAAGTATGGACTGAAATCTCCACATACTATAAGCTAAGTAAACGTTTCCTTCCTTCATTTTGGGCACTGAGTATTTTGTCTTAGCAATGAGAGAAAAGTAACCAATACAACTACCATGCTTCCTTCTTTCCAGAAAGAAATGGAAGCTTGGAGGTAACTTGCACAAGGTTCCAGAAGCTACAGCTAATGTCAGGATTTGATTTGGGGTATGCTTGCCTTCAAAAGCCTGTGCTCCTATGTGCTGCATTGTGCTTCCCTGTTGTATTGTTGTTGTCCAAAGACTTTTAGCCCAACCTACAAAAATAATTTGAATTAATTTTTAGACCAGGTATTCTTTTCAGTGTTTGAGGGAGAGGAACAGCTTGGGTATATTTGGCTAACCAGCCTACAATTTTGTTACTTCATTAGTGTATTTCAGGACCATAATTCAAGAGGTGTTGCTAAATCCAGGTGATAATAGGCTTTGTGGGTGACGAGGGGGGATTAGCAGGACTTTAGCTTGTTTATAACTTTCCCTTGTTCCTTTTTACATTGAGGTGGAAGCCTGAGGAGGCAAGTAGAGACTTTAGGGGGAGGCAATTCACTCTGCTAGCTTAGACAAATGGAGTTGAGGTCAGTCAGTCACCTAGTGACGGGATGTGACTATCAAAGAAGGACAAGGGATTTCACTTCCTCTGCTCTCCATGTGAGGTAGGATATGGGGCTGGGAGAATTGAAGGAAACACCATTTTATCTGTTTCATGTGCACTTAGGGCCTAGGAAATTGGTGAGTTCTTCCTTCTGATTATATTTAATTTAAGAGGCTTTTGTTTCTAGTCGTACTTACAGAAGGATTTAAGCCTGATCAATGCAGATTGATTTTTAAAAAATCATTACAGTCTTTAAACCTTGGGCCTTATCCTTACATCGCAAGTGTTAAACTCTGTCTAACGTTTTGTTTCATGATAAGCTAAATTAAGCTAGAGAACATGAGTGTTAATACAGACAAGCCAAAAGCGTATCTCTGAAATTAAATGAGAAGCATTTTAGAATTAGGGTTGTTTTGGGGTTATTTTAAAGTTTAAATGGAATAGAAAGACAGTCAATTAAGTTACATGTTGAAGCTTTTCTAAAGCCTTTTCAAAGTCATTTCCTTCTATAGCATATTATGAAAAGGAAATACACAGGAGGATACATGGGAGAAGGGGAATCAGTTCAAATCTTCATGGAGTCTGACTTGCAGGAAAAGAATTGATCGTGACAATCAAAGTTTAGAACATTAACTGGAGCGACTCCCCTCGAAAGTATCTTGGTTAGGTATCACCATCCCAAAAGTCAGAGTTCTTTCCATTTGATCCAGAAATAGGATACAAAAATACATCTGTAATTCAAATCATATTTCAGCCATATTTACCTTTTACTTTTTAATGCTATGTTCAAAGAATCTCTGTAGCAAGAATTCAACACAATAATTTGTTTCTAGTCTTTCATTGTCACGTCTCTCCATAGAGTAGGCAGAGATGCCAGTGAACCATAAAGTAATGAAAAGGCAAGGCAAAGAGGGACAGGGTCCAGAGACAGGGCAGTGCGCTTCTCACTCACTGCCTATCTTGAACAGTGGGCAATGACTGAAATTTTATCTAGTGAATCTCATTTCCTTTGTGCAGGACTGGTCTATGCCTTTCCCAGCAGATGATAATCTATTCTGTATTTTAATGAAACTTCCACCATAGGAGGCTCCCCAAGGAACTCATTCTGAAGTTAGGTGGCTTTCAGAGATGGATTCTGTTGTCTCTTTTTAGTATTCGTGTTCTCCACAGGGATGAGCAACTTTGTACAAACAGGGTTACACCCGTGTAAAGTCATTTTACATGGGACTTGAAGAGATTGACAGAAACCTAGAGAACTCAATAACCCCAGGGAGAAACTGAACCAATCTCTTGATTGTGACTAGTTGAAGACTGTTCCAGGTTGAGGGTGCGGGCTTTTCTATTTTAAATTCACGTTGTACTGTTTACTTATGTTCCCTTTAGACCTCTACATCTTGTGCAAATCTGTGCATTGCTGACATCTTTCTGTGCTTAAAATCATGCTGGTTCTCTCAGTCAATATTGCAGACATGTGATTTCTTAAACAAAACGTGACTACTGCTGTCTGTCTGTGATTGAAATAACACTCTCAGTACTGGAATGATTCAGAGAGCTGGGCTCAAACTGTATTTCTGTCACAGCTACTGGTATGACATTGGATGGGTCATTTACTAAGTGTCATTAAGCCTCGGTTTATCACATCTGACGTATGGCCAGGTTCCACCAGCTTTCCATAATGGATGTTTTGTTTTGTTTGATACAAGGTTTCCCTACACAGTTCAGTCTGGCCTTGAGTTTACTTTGTAGCCCAGGTGGGTCTGGAACTCAAAACGATCTTCCTGCATCAGCCTCCTGAGTTCTAGGATGATAGTCATGTGCGACTATACCTGGCTACATAATGGATGTTTTATAAGGTGCTAACAGATATGAAAAGTGGTCCCATGTTTAAAGCCTGGTGTGGTGACATCCCCCTGTAACTCCAATACTCAGCAGGCTGAAACAGGACCACTCTGGGCTACAGAATCAGTTCAAAGTCAGCTTAACTTACATGGTAAGATCTTGTCTCAAGAAACAAAAAGCAAAAATTTGGTCCCATCCTTATGTAGGGGTTTGTGTGTGTTGGGGGTATTGAATGAACCTAAAAAGAATTTTTTACTGAGGAGCTTGATTTCTTCATGTTCAGTTAATAAAAAATTGTACGTTGTAAATTTTCAGCAGAGACTTTTTAGAGATATCCAGTTATGGTTCCTTTCTTTCTTTCTTTTTTAAGGCTAGTGTAATGCCATCTCCTTCGACCAGGCCCATTTGCAGAGCAGAAGTAACTGGGCATTCCTTGGTGCCCACTGCAGATATGGAATAACACTGTTTTCCTAACTGTGAACAATAGTTTGTGGGTTCTTTTGCATCAACAGCTCCTAGAAGGCCAGGGTCTTCCCTAATTTGTCTATGTAAAGAGGGTCTAGTCTGGTGTTGAACCCCTGGAAGATATTTAATAGTGAGTCAGACTGTCCATCAGTGGAAAGAATGCCTTGAAAACTTTTGGAGCTTCCAGTTACAGAAAGTGGTATTATAGAATGGATTTTTGGAATGGGTAGAATTTCCAGTGAGAGGATATCTCAGGTCAGGAATTTATGGAAGTTTCCTAAGGTTATAAAGATAATAGAAGAATACAATTACTTATTGATAGCCACAGGTAGGTCAGAGAAGGTCAGAGCAGAGCTTTGCAGGCAGCTCTTACTGGCTTTTTCCCAAGTCTTGATAAATTTTCTGATTATCTAGAAACAGAATTATTACTTAAGGAAGTTCATCCTGATTATCAATGCATAAGGGAGGGATACAGCCCTGTGATCTCTACTTCACCTTTTACCTTGTACAATTCTGTTGTAAAGTTATGAATTCAATTTATTGAATTTGTGATGAATTTTTTTCTACTTTACTATTCCATTACCCTTTCATATTTCATATATCCTTCTGGAAAATGTGACGTATGTCTCATGCAATTATTTCTCCTTGATACCTAGTGTTTTATTATCACAGGAAGAACTCAATAAATATTTTCTGGAAATATAAGATGAATATGGTAGCTTAGGCATTTTTTTCAATCTGGCACCCAAAAGTAGAGATAGCAAATATGATGAGCTTATGTTTAGCAAAAGTTTAAATTTTCAAAGTATGTAAAATAGGAACACAATTACTTTTCATTTTACTGCCAAAGAACAGCCACTGTTAAGGCTTCCGATTATTTTTCTCTAAAGATATTTTATATAAAAATATTTTAATGTATAATTGTAATTGGTGCATATGCAATGTGTCCTGGCTTTTTCATTTAAAATTATATTATTGCTTATAATCATAATATATATCCCTTTTGTGTAGGAAATATCCTGACAATAAAATTTTTAAAATCACAAAACTTTGAGGCAGTATAGTTTTGTCAAACAATTTTGACTATACCTACATGGTTTTCTTAAACATTTATTAATATGTTATCATGTTTCTTATTAGACTTTTTGTTCCTTTTGTTTTTCCATAAAGTGCTGAAGTAAACATTATGGGACGTGGAAATTTTCCTGTTTTTCCTTCTGAATATTTTCAAGGGATCATTTACTTTTTGGCAAATTGCTTTTCAGAAGTTTGTGTGCTGATGTTTGCTATTTCTAACTGTGCATAAAGATTTTAAAATCACCAGCAATGAAAAAATACATATGGATTTCAATGTAAAAATGGTTCTTCATTTTGTTTAATTTTTGAGCATTTTTTTTGGAAGGGGTTATTCAGGAAGTCAAATCTTTTCCAGGGTATTTGCAAATCATTTTTGTTCTTTTATGAACTGTCAGTTCATGTCTCTCCATTTGTTTTTCATATTGGAGTGGGTGAGTCTATGGCCATACCACCCTGAGCGTACCCAGTCTTGTCTGGAGTGGGTGAATGCGTCATTCTGCAAGGCAGGCTGTTTCCCGCAGGTATGTTCACTGACCACTGCTTCAGATGATGCCTGCGGATAGTGCATGAGGTCAAGTGGAGGCTTGGGGAGCAGCAGGCAGCCAGAGAAAGCTGCTCTGTGGGCTGTGTTGAAATGTAGTGGGAAGGAGGAAGTGGAGTTACTAAATAGTCGCTTCTTTCTATTAGTTCAGTATTGCACAAGCGAGGCATGGCTATTGAGGTATGTGTGACAGGCTTTATTCTTCCCTTGGTCTTAACTGTTATTAGATAGACCCAGAAATTGCTGGTAAATTGGGGCTGTCGGCACATCGCTCTCGGAGATAAAAAGTGTTGCAACTACTCAATATGGTTTGCTCTTCGCTTGAGCACATTGCTAACAGCTTGTGTGTGACTCCTTAAGAATAATGAGGACCTCATTTTAGGAGAGGGGACAGATTTTGTCGGTACTCAGCAGCCTATATCCTGCTGCAGCTGGGATCGCTTGAGACACTGTGGAGCAGTGGAGCCCCTGTTGACAGAGAAATGTCCATTTTGTCTGGAGATCTGCGGAATCTGTCAGCATCTGGCAGTGAAGCTTTCTGTAACGTGACTCTCTCCCCAAACCCTGGGGTGTGACAGAAGTTAATGTAAGATCTCTCCTGTCTCTATCAGTCCCTTGTCCTTTCACTAGGGAACCAAATGTTAAATGCCTTCAGGCACAGCGCAATCTAAGGGGTTCTTTAACATGAGACAAGACAAACATTTAAAAATCTACATTAAAGTATGCAGGTCACTTTGTAATACTGTATTTTTATCTTGCATGAAATACTCAAAAGTGGTTTAAATATGATTATGGCCAAGAAAATTGTCATGCAGCAAAGGAAACAAAAGCTTTTCACCTTAAAAACAAGGGACTTGGGCAGAATCACTAAAACAGGTGGGAATGACTTCAGGGTGGAAGTCTCAAACAGTATTTTTACCATGTTTTATTTTTCTTCTTCTTCAGAGTCTACAATAGTTTCTCATAGGACTAGATTCAGATCCCCCCTGAGCATCTTTTCTATGCAAATTTTATTTTACTTTTAAAAACAAGCATCATTGTCATATAAAAATTATATATTTAAGGTATGCCACTTGATGTTTTGATACACAGACATTGTGAAGTGATCACAGCATTCTAGTTTATTAAAATATCTATCACCTTTACATGGTTGCCTTTTATACTGTTTAGAATCTTACAGTTGTGTTTGACATGTGGCCTGCTTTTTCTTTTAGCTCTCTTAAAAATGTTATCATAAAAACCATAAACATAAAGGAACTTTTATTATTTATATATGTTAACTATAGTATGTATGTGGCCCAAGACAATTCCTCTTCACAGGAAAAGAGAAAAAAAAAAAAAAAAAGAAACAGTGGTTTCCAGTTAGATGTGGCTGGATTTGTTAAGCAATTCTTTAACTAACTTTTTGGATTGCAGTACAAGATATTTGGGCAAACACCTTCCCCAAAACGTAAGCCCACTCCCTGTCATTGGGGGCATTGCTTCTTCAAAAATTCGTCTCTTCAATTACCTCTTCAGTTCTTTCTCCTCCAAGCCATGTCAGCTCCCATGTTATATATATTGCTTTAGTAATCTTGCGATGTGTCCCCGTGTTCCTGTTTTCTTAAATGAATTGTATTTTCTTTATGCATTCCAGTGTGTTGACTACAAAGGTTTTTAAGCACTGTGTGTCCAATAATGTATGTACTTGATTCCTTTTTCTTCTGAAAAAAACTCATAGAATTCTAATGGTAGTTAGGCAGATGAAGTTATTATTGAGTTCATGTCTTAAACAAAATCATAAATTAACCATTTATAAAAATAAGAGAGATTTGGGTGTTTTTGTATTAGTCTTTAAGAGTTTTATAAAAAATATCTTCTTTTGAAGATATTTTCAAACCTCTGATGAGGCTACATTTAAAAGATTTTAAACTATGAAAGTAATAGGCTAGCTGATGATAGGTTTGAAATAATACCCCGGAGTTGTAGAGCTTATCTCCTGTAAGAACGCCACATGGAGACTCGGCTCTGGCGCCGGTTTAGGGTAGAGGAGTCTATGGGGAAGATATTCTAGAGTGGTGGTGGAACGGCAGAGTCTGGCAGAGCTAACATCTTGGAGATTCCGTGTAACCTAGGCTTGGGAAAGGTCCATTAAGAAACTTCTCTGGCTTTCTCCACTAAAATTAAATTCTAAGTCTACCAATGCAATACTGAAATTGTGAGCTCTTATTTTTTGGACAATGAACATGTCCAAAGATGAGAGAGATGATAATTTATGCATTGTACTTGCACATGACACCATCAAGTTGGAGAAATATCTAACAAAAAATAGGCAAGCAGTGTTTGAGGAATGACTTACAGGATATGTGCTGCATATTTTCTGCACTCAAGCATGAATCATGGTCTAAGTCACTTACTTATGATGATTTTGAGGAAGAGTAGTTAAATGTGAATTTAAATTATTTACGATATCCAGGGGTGTAGTTCTATCCGTTTGTAAAGGAGGACTTGAGGATCATTGAGAAGAGGTGGGTTAACCAGCTCATACAGTTAATGAGCAGCCAAGTGAGGATTTGAAGGCACTTTTGATTGAGTCCAAAGACCTATATCTTAAGGCATAGAAAGTTTTCCAGGAAAGGAAAAATGAGTCATCAGTAGTTATTATGACATATAACAGAGAGATTAATTGTCAGTTGTGAGGTGTTCCAAGAATTCGTGTTGTAGGGTTGAGATATATATAAATACTTTTCCTGATTATAACTATGGGGCTGAAAACTGGACCCTCATCTTCACCCTCGGTATGTTCACTGCATGAACAGATAGGAGACTGAATCAATCAGAGACTTCTAATTTGGGGAAACAAAGCATAAATAGAGGCAGCGATCTTATTCATGAAGTACTGAAAGTGTACTATTATTTTCCAGTAGATTTTTTATAAGAGGGACAGTATCTGCTGCTAAACACTCAGTGTATATTAATAGCTGTACTAACTGAGCATTTACTAGATGTCAGGCAATGTATCCGCTGCTCAATGTATGTTTTCTCATTCAATATTTATATGACTTTATAATGTAGATACCACTAATCTTGGGCATAAAGGGTTAAATAATTAGGAATTAGGAAGCTGGAGCACAAAGAGATAAATAATTTTTCCAACATAACATATCTCATTGCTGGCTAAGTCAGATTACAGTTGTCCTTCGGTGGACACAGTACACTGACTCCAGAGCCCCTGCAAATACCTTGTATGAAAAGGTATTCCTGTGCATCTCCTCCTGCATACTTTGAATCATCTCTAGGTTACTTAGAACCTCTAATATAAGGTAAATGCCATGTAAATACTTGCTATACTGTAGCGTTTAGGAAATAATAGCAGAGAAGTACATGTGTGATATGTGCAGACATACAGCATAGCATGGCCTGTTGTACTTTAATTCTACTACATGATTTTGCACATGGTTTACCTAGATAAATTTGATGCCCCAATTAAATCATGGCTACAAGATTATGTTGAGGGATGCCCTAGGAACCTTGTATAATGTTACTAATTACTATTAATTTTGCATTAGCATAAGGCACATTGGATTGGGCATCAGGACAAATGAATTCTGGCATCAGATAAGCACTTCCTTCATCTGTAAAGTGGAGTAAATAGAGTGTGGCCTGCTTGAAGGCCAGAGCTGGACTACATCCCTGAATATCCACAGAACAATCCCTTTCCAATTGTGTCCTCTAGGAGCATGGGCTATTGACCTAGATATGATTAATCATGACTTGGGCACCTTCAATGGTAGCATTAAAGTTTGGTGAAAAGAAATCTTCTCTTGCCTAAGTGTGATGTTCATATTTCTGTTGAACCTTGTGCTCTGCAGCCATCAAAGGGTCAGACAAACAACAAAGGGACTGCTGTAGTTAGGGGATATTTGCAAGGGGAACGATATAATACAGGACATATCGCTTATGAGGTTATTTATAATAGTCACCCAAAGAATCATATACAAGAGAGTGCAGGAAATCTGTTCACACACTAAAGACCAAAGAGTCTTGACATGCTAAGGGCCTAGATCCCATAGAAATGTCCTACATGAGTACAGATGAAGACCTAGAGCTCATAACAATGCCTCTCTCGAGTCCAACTGGATGCCTAGAGCTCACAACAATATCTCATGCAGGCCTGTTTCATGGATCTGTGCTGCGAAGGCCCAAGGGTAAGTGGTGGAATCTAGGAAGTCTGTGCCAAAGGGATGAAGGATCTGTGCTAGCACACTGAGGGATCTACACTGGAGTCCAGAAGTGATGTGCAAGGTAAGAACCAGAGTTCTCCTGAAAAGTACCACAGCCACAACAGTGAGGTCCCAAGCTCCTCCAGTGAAGAAGGCGGCAGAGTTTCAGGATAACCAATGCAGCAAGCTTCTCCAGGAGACCGGCAGTGCACCATCTTCCCCTCATGAGCCAGGAAGAGATGCTCAAAGTGAGGACCAGAGCTCCCCCAAAGTGAACCAAAGCCATTGTCAGTGCCAACAAGGTCCCAAGCTCCTCAGAGGATGAAAATAGCCATGTTCATCAGGACAGCCAGCATGACAAGCTCCTCCAAAAGAACCAATAGCTCCTTACAGCTTCTACCAGATCCCAACAGCCTTTTCTCAGCTCCTAATAACCTACCCTCTTCTCCAGTTCTGCCTCTTATGCTGTGGGCAGCAATTCTCAGGTGGGCCTCCCGCTCCCAGCACCACATTTACTCAGTTCAGCTGGGGGTTGTAAGTTGACCACCAGTTGTTAAGCTCCCACAGGGACAGTCATTAGTTCTCCACATATCAGTGTTTCTCCTGTGAGAAACATCCATGTTTTCACCCTGAAAATGTCAGATTACCTTTGGTTTATCATCCCTAACTAAAAATAAAATTAGAAGTGTGTACAGAGAAAAGATACATACACTATGTTTTTCTAAGAACCAAGATTGATTAATAGTTTTTTCAGATATAAGAAATATTCTTAAGGTATGTTGATGGATGTATTGAATGAGCAGTTTATCAGATGACAAAGTTCTCTCTGTGTAATTTATCATTGTTTCAGATTAACTTTGTACTGTCCCATTATTAAAGGTTATCTAGGATATGTGAAATATGTTCCTGCAATATTGACAAACATTTTGAACTTCTCCTTTTGATTGAAAGTCTCTGGTTTGTGGCACTAATCCCACGCATGTCAGGTATCTGGTATTCTCTCAGCATCTGCAAAGGTAGTGAGTTTTAATTAACAGTGCTGTTCTTTACCTCCTCACAATTGATTCTTTTGCTAGGATGGTAATATTGTTTCCAAAAAACATTACTTAGGGTTTTATTCTTTTTCTCTTGCTCCAGTTGTTTACTATCAAGTTGCGATGGCCTCTACAATCTGAAAGAACTTCCAATTTATCAAAAAGGGGAAACTTCTTGTTTCAAAGCAGACTGAATCCTTTTAACACAGAGCCAGCCAAGGATAGTAACAGGGTCTGCAGGAAAACATTTATTTCTGGGCCCATTGTTATTTTAAGTGCTTCCAGGAGACTGCAGAGTAGCAGGGAGATCCAACAACCCTTGGCATGCTTGGGGGATGGCTTGTTCTTTCATATTTGTAGAATCCTATGTTGAAAGAGAAAAATATCTAAAAATAAAATGCATTTATTCTGAACCTCTGGGGCAAGGTGCAGAGAGGCTGTTCTGTAGGAACCAAGATTATAAATTAAATGGTTGAAATCTGCAGAGCCACTGCCATCAGCAAAACCATGGGCTCTTTCTTGTTAACTTTGGGCCATCTGATTCATTCCAATAAATTGGCTTTGAGTACTCATGTCCTTTGGTCTTTTTCTGCTGCTCTCCATAACTCATAGTGACCCACTTGCTGGTGGGTTGTTTCTTCACAGTCCAGTGACTGTTGGCCTTTCAAAGCATTGATTTAACCCTCTAGTGTGTACAGTCACCAAAATGGGATCTGTTTTGTTCTGCATGCTAGTCAAGTTCCAACAGGTAGAAACAGAAAAAATTCACTGTGGTGTACATGAATCATTCTTATAGCATGTCCCCTGACATGGAGCATGAATTGAAAAGTAGAATATGGGCATTGCACAGCACAGTTTTAAATGTGTTGATGGAGATACATGGAGGGGAGAAAGTAAGCCAGAGGGAACCATTGCACTAATTACCTTGCAGTCTGTTCCTGCTCTTTTGGATTTTGCTCCAATTTTCCACCCTTTCCATAAGAATAAAATTTTAAAACTAAAAGATTGTACTCCGTAGCCTTCTGCATTTCTCTGTATCTCCCTATCAACCCATAACCCTGTCATTGCGACTACTATATTTTCAAGAAGCTTTCAACAGTGACCTGGTTTTATCACACATTTAAGTTCACTTTCGATAGAGCATCAGAAATATTAAGAAAAATCTTTAGAAATCATGTAACTAAAGGAGCTAGAGCAAGTCTGTTGATGTTTTACAAAAAAACATGAGTTGTGGAATTGTGCATATTAATTACACAAATTGGAGTGTGATTTTGTTCAACGGAAATATTTTATTTTTGAGTGACAAGCATATGTTTCTTTGTTAAAAAAACCTCCATACAACTTTAGCTTTGATGTCCGTCTTTGAAGGTTTAAATATGCTTTGTGTCCCTTGTGATTGAAGTTGTGGTCTCTATGGTGATGCTGCTTGAGAGTGGAAGAACCTTTAGATTGTTAGTCCACAGGGAAACCCTTAGCTCACTGGGAGCAGGAGGAAGATGGAGTTTCAAATGTGACTGCTTGGTAATTCTCCTAGGATACCTTGAATCCTTGCTAGAGGATTGTTATAAAAAGAACAGGTTTGGACACCTTCTCTCCTCTCTCCCTATTTGTGTTTGAGGTGTGACTGCTCCATGTGTTGGCATCTGCTGTTCTCACTGAGGCCAAACCAATGGGGCTGCCTAATCCTGGATTTGAATCTCCAAAACTGTGAACTAAATGAATCTTTTCCTTATTAAGTAGTCTCCTCCAGTTTGTTATGGTGATGTAAAGCTAGCTAGTATATTATCCAATTATATATTTGAAAACAAAGTTAAGAGACTAAGAAGGCATAAGGACACAGGGTCATTTCTGAACAAATCTGTGTTTCTCTGAGCCCAAGCCAGACACTGACTACTGGCTGGTTGGTGGTAGACAACTTCTTGCTGCCTCTAGAGATGTGTGTCCTCATTGGTCAGAGACTGAGGCACATTAGTAAAGAATACTTTCACAGAGTGTGGTGGCACATGCCTGTAATCTCAGCCCTAGGGATGCTAAGGCAGGAGGATCACTGCGAGTTCAAGACCAGCCTGGGCTGCAAAGTGAGCTCAAGGTCAGCCTGAACTGCATAGCAAGATGCTGTCTCAAAAAGACAGAAAAAAAAAAGAGAATACTTTCATGTGCAATGAACCTTCAAAGTAATAAGTTTCCCTTCAGTATTGTTTTTGTCATATTATTTGCATAGTCTTTAGAAAGATGAATGATAATTTATAAGTGAGAAATCCATACTGCACATAAGTTTTAAAAATTTGACTAGTTTTCAACAGAATAAATGTATCTGATACTAGGAAAGACAGGTTTGCAATTAGTGAGATCAGAATGTCTGTGGAAGCATTGTGGAAAACCTTGAAGTCCTAGCGGATGAGGATTTTCAGCTGTGGAATTCAAGGAAAGGTCAAAACAGTGGGCTTTGGGGCAGTCATTTTTTATTTCTTTTACACCATCTGGCATTATCAGTGCTTTTCATCGCATGTTGAATTAGGGCTTTAATTTCTAGGCTTGGTGGCATCATCAATTCAGATTTAACTTAATTTTCTGGGATGTAAGGTATATGGTATCTATTTTATTTGTAAGCGGACAAAAGATGGAGTGAAAAATACATTTTGATTTCTGTTTTCTTCCAATTCATAGTATAATTTTTTTAAAAAGTATGCCTACTTATACATTTGCAAAATGCACTTTTAGGCTTTTTAGATCAAATAAAATTCGAGATGAATTTTAGAATTTCACAGTTCTAGATGAATTGTGACTATCCATCTAGATAATACTTCTTGTCACCCTACAGAGGCTGCATGCTGTTCAATCTAAGGTGTGTGAGTTGTTAAACTGACCTGTAATTCTAGCATTTTAACATTTTAACCTCATATCCTTTCCTTAGCCTGTCTGTGTATGGCATGCAGGCTAAACTTAAGGACTTTGTTAAACATATCATATGTAAGTGATTTTGACATTATTTGTCGCATGGGCCAATTGTATTTTTGTTGTTGTTGTTACTTTTCTGAGACAGGGTCTCACGATGCAGTTCAGGCTGGCCTTAAACTCACTTTGTAGCCCAGGTTGGCCTCAAACTTGCAATGATCCTCCTGCCCCAGCCTCCCAAGTGTTGAGATTATAGGTGTGTACTATCATGCCCTGTGCACTTGTATTTTATAAACATTTTTATATTTTACTTTTGAATAATCAATGGCATTGAGAGTAAAACTGAGTTTCTGTTCTTCTCCTGTGATTTGCTATTGACTTTGCTGTGCTAGTTACTTACTATTTTAACCTAAATACTGAAGAGAAGACACCTAGCTCTGTGTGGGTATGAGAGAAATGGGGCTGAGTGGTACAGAGCTGTATTTACATGCCATCAAGTTGTGGTCAGCTTCTCCCTAAAGGACTGTAACCCACTCACACCACTTCCTCTCTGGGGGAGTTGCAAAGTGTAGAAACTTCTGAGGAAGAGGCCCAGCCTCAGGAATGGGGTGAGGAGCTGTCTTCCTCAGAATCACCTTGCATGACAGTGGGCCACAAATGGCCTGCTATGACTCAGGCCCCACCCACTTGTCAGTTAACAGTCTTTGGGAAGAGACGGAAAGCACGGTTGTGACTGCTGGAGCCACATTTTCATTATTTGGCGATTCTTCTTGCTCAGTGAATGCCAGCTGCTCCTTGGTCAGGTACTGTGCCATTGTCTTGAGGGCGATTCGGGAAGGAAGTGCTGATGTACATATGTCAGAGGAGGGAATGTATAAATATAGATTCGGGAGGTACTGACTTTAGAAAATCTAGGCATTTCCTATGGCAATCAGAAGTAGGCAGGCCAGAAAATTTTGATTCTAGAATCAACCACTCAATTTAATGGGAGCTTGAAAATGTACTTAGTTGGACATCAATAAGAAAGAAAACGTGCTTAAGAAAAGACTAGAAAGGTCATGAGGAAATTGTCAGTTCATTCCTTCTCTCCTTTTTTTTTTTTTCATTTCACCCCCTGAGTTGAAGTTACTGTGGTCTCCTAGGCAAATGCAATGGTCTCATCACTAAGTTCCTGTATCCATCCTGCTGCACATAGCTTGGCTTTTACACCCTGAAAATGGAAGTCACACTTTGCCACTTCTCTACCCAAATTTGCCAGGGACTTCCCATCTCCTTAGGAACAGTCTTACCACGGCCACCTGGGCCTTCCTAGAGCTCACAGTGTCTCCTCTCTTTCTCCATGTCGCCCGACTCATTTGCATATGCTCCACTCAGACCCCTCCCTCCGCTTTTCTTGTTGTTTCTTAACTATGACAAGCACACTCCCTCCTCAGAGCATTTTCACCTACATTTCCCTCTGATTAGACTGCTCCTCCTCCAGATGTCCACGTTAGTCACTTCCTCACTTCACTCCTGTCTCTCTTCAAAGGGTTCTTGAGAAGAGAGGCTTTTACGGCCCTCCGTCTGGAAAGCACACGCACACATGCCCCAGCCCTTCCCTTCCCATCCGGTCGCCTGGATTCTCCTTGCGTGTATTAACAGCTGTCATAGTCTGTTATGCGGAGTTATGAAATTGCCTCCTTGGTGGGTCAAGAATAGCTGAATCTTGGCCAGTTTGTAAAGTTCAACCACAAATAAATTTATTAATTAATTATTTTTATTCCTCCCTTTATTAGCACTGAAGCTCTTTGAATCCAGGCGTTTTTTTGTTTTGTTTTTTTTTTTCTTCCTGTAATATATAGCATAGCAGAGGCTTAGAAAAGTCATATTGAATGACTAGAAAGGAGAGTGAGTGGAGAAAACTTACATGGGAAGCTAGGTTTGTGTGTATGACTTGAAAGAGAATCTAGGCTTCTGAGGGAGTTAGGAACATTGGGTCTGTGTGAATTTCAGGGTACCTTTTCTAATTTGAGCTTTGAGGTATTTATGCATTTTCATATTCTTCCCATGTATTATTGCCTGAAAATGAGACTAAGAGACATAATAAAAGTTCTAGACAATATAACTTTGAATTTAATAAGTTTCACAATTGGTCAATTACATGGATTTAGCTTCCAATTATGGCGATCTTTACTAGAGAGAAGTTCCTTTTCACTTCCAGTTCTAGAAATGTGGTTAATTTTAATGTCATCCCTTTTACAAGCCCTTAGATACAATAAAATAAATACAAAATAAAATAGGCAGTTTGTTTCATGAACATCTGATCCTGAAAGGACATGAAGCTATCACCATGGGTCAGAAGTAAAGATGGGATTGAAAACCTCAGGGATCAACATTGGAACTGATGCTGCAGCTGCCTAGGAGAGACCGTTATTACTCACGCTGACCAAGGGCTTGATTCTAACAATCATGTTGGGACATGAAATGGAAAAATTGAGACTGGAGCAGAGATCTTCAGCCTAAAGTTGTGAGGCATGAGGAAAAAGAGTAGATAAAAGATCCATTGTCAGAGCAGAACAAAGAAGCGTTACTTTAGCATATAATGTCCCTGTTACATACTGTTACCATCCTATCATTTTGTTTTGAGGCCATGTATCGTTTTTGTTGTTTTGATGTTGTTTTGATTTTGTCTTCACTGTTGTTAGTTTTCTTTTAACTTTTAAACTAAAAACATTATAATTTCGATTTGAATTTGTACAGTTTACATAGAATGAGAAAATAAAAACTGAAAAATTAACCCAAAAGACCCTAAAGCACCTGATTGAGTTACTTATGAACTTCTCTGCAGAGAGTTACTATTAAAGTAAACTTCGTAAGTTTCCTACAGATAAAGACTTTTAGAAAAGTAACTCATGACCTCAAATTGTAAAACAAGAAAAAGATCTCTGAGAAAAAACATAACAAAGAAAATGATCAGAATCTAAGACCTTCAAATGATGAAACTATTATATTAAAGCTATAAAATAAGAATATTGAAAGTGAGGCACAAGGCAGGGTTTATATATATAAAAAGAAAATTAGGTTTGAAAAAAATAAACTGTAAATGTTAAAAATACAACAATTGAAATTAAAAAATTATCATAAGTTAAATGAATTATTCATGGCTGAAAAGAAAATAGTGGGGTAAAATTTGAAGAGATCAAACAGAAGGTGCTGAAAAATATAGAAATATGTAAGAGAACCCAGAGATATGCTGGAGAAAATGAAAGGATATGGACATCTTTTTAAAAATTATTTATTTATTTATTTATTTATTTTTTGTCTTTTTGAGACAGGGTCTCGCTAGGCAGTTCAGGCTGGCCTTGAACTCACTTTGTAGCCCAGGCTGGTCTCGAACTTGCAACGATCCTCCTGCCTCAGCCTCCCGAGTAATGGGATTACAGGTGTGCACCACCACGCCCCACCATGAAAATGAAAGGAATAAATAAATTTTTAGCAAACATTCTAGAAGTTAATATCTTACTATGGTACAATTAGATTAGTAACTTAAGCAAAAAGAACAAAATATCCCATGGATTTGAAAATTAATACACAAACTTGTAAACAACTCATAAGTCAAACAAGAACCATAAGGAAAGTTAGACAATATGTCAAGCTTACTGTTAATGTTAAGGCAAAAATCAGAAATCGGGTCAAACTCCGCAGGGGATCCAAAATCTCATTCAGAACAAATGAAGTTTTAATTAATTTTAATTTAGGATCAATTTGGACCAGTCATTGCCCCCCATTCCCGACCAGAAAATGTGGCACTTAACTGCCTTTGTTCTCACCTTATATACATTTTTGGTTTCCATGGTAATAGATTGGAATGTCTAGGCCTGGCCATAGTTGTTTACCTTGTACCATGTGACCAGGTCAGGCTCTGGCCGTAATGATATATATACTTTAACAATTCAGGCAAGGAGAAGAATTCCAGGACAAAGTCAGAACTGCAAAGTTAACCCTTTACAACTCCTCCAGGATGTTTCTCAAGACACATTTTGAGGCTTGTCTATCTTAGAATGTTGTGCTAAAAGTCACTGCCCATTACATTAACATAAGATAACAAAACTGAAGGGAAGCAGCAAAAGAGGTAGCTAGAAATTTATCATCTAAAATAACTATATCAGAAAAGTAAGAACCACTAAGGTTGAATCCTAAGACTTGAGAAAACAAAGTATAATAGAGCAAAATGTGTATAGTAATAAAAGAGAAAGCAAAATCAAAAGTCGGTCATCTGGGGCTGATAAGCAGGGTAATTTACAGCAGATCTGAGCAAGAGGAAAAGCCATTTTTTAAAATGTCTGTAAATATTACAGTTCATTGTAATAGGTTAGAAATAACACTTTTATGTCTTGAATAAAGAATAAGGATCCCTGTTTATATTTAAGTAGTTGTCATAGCCAGTGCTGTAAATAGAGGAAATAAATAAAAGGTGGAAGGAAAGAAAAAGGAAAATTGTTATGAAGGCAATATACAAGGAAGAATTATAAATAATATAAAAAGTTCAGGCAAATAATATAGAAACTAAAGCACTTTTGTATATTCTAACAGCACACAATTAGATCCTTTTAAAGGCAGATATTATGAATACTATTCACAAAAAACTAGAAATAACTCTACTAATAAATATAAGACACAAAAATCCTTTTCCGATAAAATTTTAAGGTAAGACTCAGAAAATTATGTAGATAGGGAGATATAATATACCTAATGGATAGTAAATATAAGAATTGAGATGTGCAATGTATGTGCACCAGCTTCCCACAGGAAATGTAATTATGTGCTCTAAACATGTACTAGTACAAACTAAAAGTTGAAAACAAAGACTTCAATTCTTACTGTATTCATAAATTATAACGAAAGCTAATATAGGTGTATTTTTATTAGTTTGAAGAATTTTTATTTTTAATATATTTGTTGTTACATAATACATAAATTTTACTTTGAAAGATCTGGCAGAAGTGTATAGGAAAAGCTGAAGGCCAATAATAGCAAACACAATTTGGAAGAAATAGGGAGGCGTGGTCCTACCACATTGTAAGAGATACGGTAGAGGAACAATAACCAAGACTTTGGAATATTAGAGTAACAACAGAAAATACAACATTTAGAAATTAACCTGTGTATGTCTGAGGGTGTATTACAGACTCACGTGGAAAGGACACAGTAAATGGTGTCAGGAGATGTACTCTCACAAGGGAATACCAAGATCACTCCCTCATACTATATACAAATTAAATTCCAAGCAGAAAGTAAGTATAAAGGTGAAGTGAAAACTAAACAATATACATTTTTGGAGAAAAAAAATGTATAGGATGTATTCCTGGTCAGTGGGTAGGGAGTATTTTAAGACATTAAAACACAAACTATAAAGACAAATAATTGTAGATTGTATTAAAAGAAAATCTTATTATGTATAGCAAATTCATCAATAATACTTTTAAAAAGCTTCAGACTATGAAAAATTTATGATACATAAAATCAACAAAAATGACTATATACTTCTATGAAGAAGTCTTACAAAATAAATATTTAAAAATTCAGCCCTATAGAAATGTAAGTGAATGCTATGAATGAATAATTCACAGAAGGAGAAACAAGAATGACTGATAAATAGGTAAATAATCATTCTGCCTCCACAGTAATGGAGTAAATGCAGCTGAAAACCATGAAAATTCTCTTTCATACTTATCATTTGAGTAGAATTAAAGTTTTAAAAAACCCATATATTGGCAACAATGTAGACAGATAAAATGGTATATCCAACTGGTAAAACAGTTTGAAATTATGTAGTAAAGTTTAAAATGTGTATATCCTGAAGAAGGAATTCCGCATGTATTCATGTCATCTGGGAGTGTGCTGTATGTTTTTTGCCAAGAGGCCCTCACAAAGATGTTTATCTTTGTATGATGACAAGTGCATGGCACTGGGGAAAAAATCTATATTTCCATCAATTTCCAGCCTTAGAAGAACATAAAAATAAAATTATTCAGACAATTGACAATTAGTACAACAGACAAAATGCAGAAACTCCATGAGATGTATTATTTTAGATAAATCCAAAAAAACTTAAGCCAAACCAGAAACAAACCAAAAAACTTGCAGAAGGGTTCTTATGACCGGGTATCAGTTACATAATGATGTTTAGGCTATGTAAAACAGTAGTCTATTTTTTTAAAGAATATGTTCATAGGGAATAAAAGAATGAAAAGAGAAGAGAAACCCCGAGCTCCAGTGTTTAAGATACTTTTGTGAAGAGAAGAAGGGAAGGGAGAAATGGGATCAGAGAGGGAGGAGTACACTGGGCTTCCAATCTGTCTGAGTTGTTTTTTCCCAACTCTATTTGATAGTGGTTTAAGATTCTCAGCGACCAGAAGTAGGGCAGAGATGTCCTGTGTGCTCTTCATCCAATTTCCCCTGGTGGTTACACCTCACATAACTATAGCACGATGTCAAGGCCAGGAGTTTGACATCGGTGAGTGTATAGTTTTATGTCTTTTGATGCCATGTGTAGCTTTATGTAACCACCTTGTCAGTCAAGACTTACTACTCCTGCATCACTATATACATCTCTCTCATGCTATTTTTTATGTTCACAAACTTCCAACTTGTCTTATGTATCAATAGTCTATTTCTTTTGATTGCTGAGTAGCATTCTATGGTAAGGATATAGCAATTCTTGAACAGTTCACCTACTGCAGGACACTGGGTCTTTAAGATTTTGGGTTGTTACAAATAGAGATGCTATGAACAGTTGTGCATGTGTATATTTGTATGGAGGCATAAATGTCTCTGGAATAAATGCTCTAGAGTAAATTACTGGGTCATCAGGTAAATGCATGTTTAGTTTCATTTTTTAAATTTTTTTTGGTGGGCCATCAGTCCCAAGGCCTTACACATATAAGCAAGTGCTGTATTTCTGAGCTCCACCCCTAGCTCTACATGTTAAGTTTTTAAATTTATTTTTACATTTTAATTGGCCCATGTTTGCAATACATAATGGTTACATTCTTCATGGGGAAGGGCTACATGTATAATACATCTCAGTTCCTTTTATCATCCTCTCCCCTGCCTCTTCCTTTTGCTCCCTCCCTTGATCTTCTCCCCGTTTGTGAAAGATCTTCCTACTTGTTATTATATTTTATTTTGCTCTTTATTTATATTTGGAGATTTTCATGTAAGAAACCATGTGATCTTTGACCTTGTGTGTCTGATTTGTGTCGTTACACTATGGAATGAAGGTGCATCCATTTTTTCTTGAATGACTCAAGTTTACCTTTCTTTTTGGCAGAGTAGTATGTAGTGTTGTATGTAAATGCTACATTTTCTTTATCCATTCATCTATTGATGGACATGTAGGCTGCTTCTAAGGTTTGGCCATGATGAATTGTGCGGCTATGAAATGGTGTGCATGCACCCATGGAATTTGATGTCTGTAACACTTTTGAGAGGATAGTTAGAAGGAAAATAGCTGGGTAAAATGAAATTTCTAGTTTTCATCTTTCAAAAAATCTCCCTACTGATTTCTATACTGGTTCCTAGCTTACATTCCCACCAGCAGTGCAGAAGGGTTCCTTTTCCCCCTGAAATCTCCCCAGCCTCGCTATTTTAATTTGATGATAGCCATCCTTTCTGGGGTAGGATGAAATCTCAGTGTTTTAATATGCATTTCTGTAATGGCTAAGAATGTTGAACTGGCATGTTTAATTTTTAAAGAAAAGTCCAAAATATTTTTCTACAGTATCCATACCATTTCATGTTCTCTAACAATATATGGGAGATCCGATTTCTGTACATCTTTGAAAACATTTGGTATTGTCACTTTTTAATGTTCACTGTTCTAATAGGTGTGTAATGATATCTTATTATGGTCTTTATTCATTGCTCTAATAGATACTACACTAGTTTTCCCTTGGTGGTGTAGCACATTAATCTTAGTGGCTTAAAGCATCACAAACTTATTGTCTTACAGTTTATAGGTCAGAACTCTGACACTGGTTTCACTGGGTTGAAATCAAAGTACTAGCAGGGCATGTTCCTTTTTGCAGATGGTAAGGCTGAGTCCATGTTTTCCCTTTGCCAGTTTCTAGAGCCTGCTCACATTCCTTTCCTGGTGGCTCCTCTTCTGCCTTTAAACTCAGCAACCGTGGGTTGAGCTCTTTTGTGTATCACCTCATTCTGAACTCTTCTAATCATAATAACTTTTAAGGACACTTGTAATTCACCTGGGCCAGACTGGGTAATCCAGGACAACTGCACCACTATATTTTCAAGTCAGATAATTGGCAACTTAAAGTTGTCCTTCGCCATGTAATGTAGAATAGTCACTGGTTCTGGAGATTAGAAGAGGACATTTTTTGGAAGCTGTCATTCATTCACCTTTTATAGCTAGAGGAGTTAAACATCTTTTCATGTGCTTACTTCCCATCCACATATGCTCTTGAGTGAAATATCTAGGTCTTTTGACCGTTTTCTAACTGGATTGTTTCATTACTGTTGAGTTTTGAGAGATTTCTCTGTGTAACTTTGGTTGTAGAAGACAATTAGTCCTTTGTCTAACACTTGCATTACAAATATTTTCTCTCAGTCTGTAGCTTGTCTTTTTATCTTCTTAGTGGAGTAATTCAAAACATTTGTTTTCATTTTGGTGAAGTCCTAGTTATTGATTTTTGTTTTATGAATTATGCTTTTGATGTCATTCTAGAATCCATTACCAAGCCCCTAGTCCTGAAAATTTTCTCCTGTTTCCTAAAGGTTGTATGCTTTACCTTTTACATTAAATCCACCCCTTCCAATTTGATTTGTTTTGAATACATGATGGTGTGTACTGAGGTTTATTTTATTTCCATAGATATCCATATGGCTTACTCTGTGTCTTACTTTCTTTTTCTCATTGCTGTGGCAAAATACCTGAGACCTAAAGTTAAAAGAGGGAAGGTTTATTTAGCTCACAGTTTGCAGAGGTTTCAGTCCATAAACACCTACTTCGGCTGCAAAGTAGGGTGGTGTAACAGACAGGTGCTGTCAGGAAGGAGCAGTTCATAGAAGGCAGAAGGTAATAAGGAAAGCAAGCAACTAGAGATGGTCCTCTTGATCCCTTATGCTGTGTGCAGGCTGCCTGCCCTTAGGGTGGGCAGCGCTCACACCATTACTCCTAGCACCCTTAGCCCTAGCACTGTGCTGTGAATCAATCCCAGGGTCACATACTCTAGGTCCAGCCCCTCCAAAAAAGCCCCATCTATGATTACATGAGGCTTTGTGGGGACATCTAGACCCAAGTCATAACACTCCAGCACCACTTGTTGACAAACCTGTCCTCTCTCAATATAATTGCACACCTTTATTTAAAATGTATTGGCCATATTTTGTGTGGAGATTGGTTGTTTCATTCCTTAAAAGCCAGGAGAAGTAATAAGCCAGTAAAGTACAATAAGGCTAAGGGCACAGTAGTTTTTAAAAAAATTTAAGTCACATTAAGATATTTCAGAATGAGTCACATAACATGGTGTTTTTTACTTTTAAAATCTAAAAATATTGAGAGAGTGGGGGATGATGTGGTAAGGTGGAAAGCAGAGCTGATTGAAGACTAATGACGACACGGCTGACCAAGGTTATTTCCCTCGCAGGGCTTCAGCATCACCTCCTGTGAGCCATGAAGACTGGAGTGGATGACCCATGAGCTCTCTGCCAGGCTGATGGTCAGAGGGTTTGTTAAGCTACTCATAACTGGGTGCAGAATGAGGGGGGAGGAGAGGGATCCAGGCTGTTTTTATTTTTAATTCGTACATGTTTGTAGTACCTACTGATTACATTCACTGTGGGGAGCTGGTGCGTGTACGTAACACGTCTTTCTAAGTCGCCTTCCCCTCTCTCCCAGATGCATTTTCTTTCCCTCCCCACCCTCCCCCGTCCCTCCTTACTATTCTGGATTATTATCTAAAAATGTGAGATTTTGCATTTGCAGGTGGATGGCCTGTCATGCACTAGTGATTCATGTGGGGAAAGTCCTTTCCAAATACTTGAAAGGTTTTCTTGTACCTATAACTAATGATAATTACATAGAAGTTATCACTATATCATCTTTTTAGAAACCTCACATACTTCTGGATTTGGTAGTGAAATTACTGTATGATGCCTCTCCAGAATTGACTTACAGTTCATACCTATGTCTGAAATATAAATGAGAAAGATAAAATAGATCTCAAAGTCTCAAGGGGAAGAATTCCAAGAGAGAGTTTAACCTTCTAAACAGCATTTCTGTTCCTCTTTGAAATAAACACAATGTAGATTGACACTGTGAAGATATATATTCTATACATTTCAATTAATAATCTAGCTGCTATATTTTAAGCAGCAAAAATTTCTATTTGTTTATATGGTGCTGACTTTAAACCTAAATTTAATTTATATTTCCTGCCCTCATTTTGCCAGGGAGATATTGGTGAAGGGTTAAAGCAAGAAAGTAGCAAGAATTAAATTTCTCAATTTTCTCGTGCTTGTTTTGGCCAGTGGAAAGATTTTTGTTATCAGAAATCTTGGCATTGGTAAAGTAATAAAGGGTTATAAAGTTCATTTACATATGCTATTATATTTATTTTTCTAAAGAAAATCAATCTGATACTCTTCCCATAGCGTGACATTCAAGGCCAGGCAAGGCAGAATCAGTTGATTCCTGAAAACATTTTGTTTTCAAAAAATGATAGTTTTTCCAAAGAATGATGTGCATTAAAGGATATGTACATAGAAAGTACATATGGATGTGTAAAGGCATGTACTAGGACCAGTACTAGCAGTATTGTCTCGTAGGTTATTAGGAATGCAGAGTCTCAGACTGAACACTAGACTTAGTGAAGCATAATCTGTATTTTTAAAAGATTCCAGAGTAAAAACAAAGGATGAGATATAGAAAGGACATCAGTGGAAAAGCTAGGGAAATCTTAAAGTTTATATTTTAGTGAGCAGCATTTTAATAATGTTAATTACATAGTTTTGGCAGTGTATCATAGTTGTATAGGATGTTAATGCTGTATGGAGGATATATGGGACCCCATGTACTTTGAAACTTTTATACCAATTTACAATTACTTTAAAACAAAGTTTTTATTTAATAAAGCTCAGGTGATCAGATGATTCATTTGCACATTCAACCTTGAGAAGCACTGCTAGGATGCCCTTTCAAAATACAGTTTCACTGACCCTACCCATACCTCTTAAGTCAGAATTTCTGGGTGTGGGGTGTGAAATTTAAAAAAAAAATCCCGTTAATTTTCATGCATACAAAATTGCATAATCATTGGTTATAATTCTTTTTATAAAAAATAATAGAATTTTTTAAGGCTTTGGTTCATATATGGCAGTCTGTGTTTTGCTATCGGGGTATTATAAAGTTTTTGATAGTCTATACTAAAGTAAGGAAAAATGTAATGTTAATTTCTGAGAAAGCATGTTTGGAACACTTTGAAGCAGCTCCTCAGTGAAATAACCACATCTGGGGAATAAAGACCCAACCATTTCAATCTCTAGAAACTATCCTAAGTGGACACAGCAAATGGATAAACATTTATTCAAGAAAATCTACTAAATCTTGATTACAAAGTGAGAGTTGATGGTTTTTAAGCCCCAATTCCTTCAATTTCTCATGATTTTTGTTCAGTATCACTGGATTCTGATGGTATTAGAACAACATCATTAAAGTTTTAACTTTAGAAGGATAATATAGAAAAATTCTCAACTACCTAGCAAAGTGGTTTTCATGTAATAGACATTAATGAATGTGCACTGGGCTAAATGACAGGTGCGAATTTTAAGCATTGACATGGCTCGCTTTTGGAGTGCACGTGCACCTCTGAACTTCAAGACTACACTGTTGCATCTGATGTTGGACAAATTTGCATTTTTTGCTAACTTTGTTCCCATAAAATTTTGTTTTGAGCTGCTTAGGTGACTTTTCATCTTTCAGCTCAGTTTGAGATATCCTGTCATTCATGTGTTAAGGGACCACTGGGTTTATTTTAATGCCTCCCCATTCATACCCAGTAAGCTTTTCTATTCATGTATGGCTGCTGCTGCATTGTGTGCATTCATTATTTTTATTTCTAAATTTTCATCTTTCTTTCAGTATCTGAAGACCTTTTAAGTAATTTTATTTGGTGCCTCACCCAGACATGAACATATCTGGCACTTTTATGTTCTTGAAAAGAAAGCTGAGAATATACTAACTCCATAGAGCAAGTTTCCATTTATTTTTTGTATTCTGTAGGTTCATACAGTGTTATGTGTTGTGAATCGTTCAAGCCCCACTGAATGCTATGAACATGATTAGAAATAATTATGCTTTGAGACCTTTGTGAAATAACCTGCTTAACCTAATTAGTACACAAGGACTTAAGAAATACATGTTCTCTTTCTCATGGAAGTGTGTTTGTAGGAGAGTGGAAAGCAGTAGTTCAGAGACCATAGGGTCTCTCTGTGATGTCTAAGAACACTTCTTTGGTTATTCTTTTTCAAGTCTGGATTTGCCAACATGTGAGGCTAAGATATAGCTGCAAATATTTTATACCATCATATTCAACTAAGGAAAAACATTGGAGCCAGGAAAATTACTGCTGATCCTCTTGGTAATCCAAGAAGCATTGGCCAGAGACTTAAGAGATTTAAAGTTGCAAGAGAGTAGGATTTTTCTTTGACTCAAAGGCTTAGTATAACCTCCTTATACCTTGTCAGCAACTAAATTATTGTCTTAAGAGAACAAAACCATAATGATAACACAGCATTGCTTGATGTCAGCTGCTATTTTAAAGCACTTCCCACAGTATTTCATTGCGTCTTAATGTTACTAAACTTTATATTGCAATTGCTGAGAACTGCCTTAATTGAAGCAATTTAAATTTACATATCCTACTGAGCCACTGTGTGCATGGAGCTCTGTAGTGTGATAGTGGTTCTTTTTTATAGATTACAAAATTAGAAACAGTGGTTATAAATCTGATTTGTGAAAACTCAGCTTTGAACAGGGTTAATGAGAATGATTAGAGGGATTTATTGTACAACTGGCTTGAGAAGTTTCCCCTCCCTCTGTACTTTGTCAACTCAAAATGGGATGTGTCCAGTTTTTATGTCTGAATAATTCATTCTTTGCACACAATCTTTTAAACTATTATGAAACTGTTTTAACTAGTAATATTTCAATTTTAAAATTGATTATTAATTGTGATTTTTTAACATTTTTCTTTTCTGCAGTACTGGTGATCAGACCCACCTCTGATCTGCATCCCTGGGTTCTTTTTAAATTTCACTTTGAGAAGTTGTCTCACCAAGTTACTAAGTTGCATAGGTTGGGCTAGAACTTGTGATTCTCCCATAGTTCCCTAGGGTGCTGGCATTATAGGCATGTGTCTGGGTTTTGATCTTGACTTCACACTGGCCTTTCATGATGTCAAGGACAGAGCTGTCAAGGTCATAGGTGTTCCAGACAGTGAGAGATCAAGGTTGGTGGCAAAGAAATGTCACATAAAATTACTGTTTCATTTGAATGATTTATTTTGGCCCTTTGAGTGTATATATTATTCATTCAACTTTTCATTACTTCTTTTCTTTCTTTTTTATTTTTTTTGTCATTACTTTGTTGCTTTCACCTGTCTCCATGAGTACTGGGGAATGGGCACATACAGCCCAAGCACTTGTGTATATCGGAAAAAGAATTATCAAGTGTACACCCAGTAGTAAGTAGCAAGCAGCTACATTTATTGCAGATCAGAGGATGTTGTGCTCAGGGCAAGGTGATGCCAGCAAAAGAAAGGCACAGACAGAAAATGGTGCCAGCGTAACAGAAAAGGCACAGCTTGCAGCAGCAGCAGCAAAAGGAGAAACCAGGCTCTCAGAATTTGATGGACAGGCACTTTCACTTAGGTACTTTCTCTTGAATCTCGAGTTGTGACTGACAAGAATGATTGGCAGGGTGCTGAGTTAGCTCAGATGCCCTAAACATTCATACTTATTCCAAAACTCACTCTGATCTTAATTAACCCATCAAATTTAATACCTATCTATGAATCCTAAGTGAGATTGGAGTGGGATGAAGGTGACTGAAGGCCAGGCTAGGATAGCAGTGGTGCATCTATGGCATGTATGCCTCAGTGGGATGTTTGTATCACTGAAAGCCCTAAAAGGTTGACCATCACCGGACTAGGAGATCCAATGTGCATATGTTGTTCCCTAGAGCATCTGAGATCTCCTGAGTGTTTGTTACTTTATTTTATACCTGTTTTAGGAGAGTGGACAGCAGAGTGACCCTAAGGTGTTGTTTAAATTTAAATGGATGGAAGGAAGTGACTTTCTCAGCTCCGTTGTTTGTAACTGTGCTACGTGTATTGTTCGTGGCATGGTTTTTGTTGCGGATGCTAGCTGCAAGTGATTATCATCCAATTCCAATGAATCAAACCATTGAAAAATCCCCCGGGGTTGGTCTGAATCCAAAGCCTCAGATACATCACAAGGGCCATGGTTCCATAGCACAGCTCGGTTTTTCTCTGTGCGGAATCATTCAAGCAGAATTTTTTCATATGATCTTGTCACTAGATTATTTTGCCACAAGGTTGCTATCCTATTCTTTCAGCAACCTCAATAAAACAATAGCTCCTATGTTCTATCAGTTTTAATAAAAGGCTCAACACTGCATCTTACTAGACTGATATAGATCACATGGTCATTGCTGAAGTACTCACTGTGGCCAGGAGATAATCATGCATCACGAGAGTGTTTGACATTGGAAGTGCATTTCCCCAAAGAAAGCTATGGTGTCATTATCTGAAAATGGAAGAATAAATCTGTCTTTCCTACATACACAAAAAACTACAGAGTTTTAGCTTATTTCTACCAATATGATCTCTTACCCATTATACATACCTGCTTTTATTTTCTAAAATAACTTTCCTCTCTCTAAAGAAAAACTTCTACCTGTTAGCATGCTGCAGGTAATCACTCAACCTCTGCATGTTCTGGCAAGAGTAATGTATGACCAATGAAAAGAACAAATCTGAATTATTCCCGCCAGAACCAAGTCCTTCCTTTCTTTTCACATCTCTCAGAGCCTGTGCAAAGGCTTACCCACTTCTGATGGATGCTGTTTACCAAGCTACAGTTCACTTTAGGCTGCCAAGTGATTTTGAAAAACTTGTAAAACTTACGGAGGTTGAGACCTTTACACACGCTATCCTAGTCATTTAATATTTTTTTTCCTCTACCATCAATGTATAGTTTCCTCTTTAGCACAATCTCTTTATAGTTAAAGATTAAGGAGTACTTTTATAATTGGAAAAGGATGCCCAAACTCTTCTTTTTCTAAGTGTGTTTTATATCAACCTAGGTCTATGTTTTACTTGGCTGTTTGTTCGTTTATTTATCTATTTACTTGTTTTGCCAGTACAAGAATGTGTTCAATTGCTGGTCACAGTTCCTCTCCTAGTGACACATAAAGAATCTAGAATGATTTGTCTACTTGGATGATTCTCATATGGATGATTCTCCAAGGGAGTGAGAAACAAAAACTAGAATAAATTAACACATGGCAAAGGAAATTATACTGTCCCATTTATACTCAAGACTGCACTAGGCAAGAATAGGGAATTGTTTTTATTTCAGAAGCTCTAGTCTAATAATTTATTAAACAATATCTTAAAAAGCTCTCACTACTTAAAAATAATGAGAAACTGATTTGGATTCAAGTAAAGCCTTTAAGAACTTCTTAAATATTTCTAGATTCACATTTTAGCTTGTCACTTTGAAGTCCTTACTTTTCTAAAGATTATGGTCTTTCATAATTTATTGAAAATTAAAACAAATCAGCAATAAGCATAAAATCTGAAATTGTAGTCCAGCACAGACTCCCAGAATGCTTGTTGCCCTGACTAATCTGATGTGCTCTTTGGAGAGCTTGGGTGATATGTGGTCAGCACAATCCCAACAATTAATGTAATTGAGTGAAAAGTCTCCTTCAGCAGAAATAGTTTCCTCTGGAAGGAGGCTAAACTTCCATTGAAATGAAGAAGAGTTGTGTAAGAGCATTTTTACCTAAAAGGACAGGGCCGAGTTCCAGATTTCTCTAGTGAAACTTTGCTCAATAACTGCTTTGGTTATAGCTGCTTGTTCTGAAATGAAGTGCTGATTATTGCCACCTGACCAATGACTTCAAAACTAGAGTTCTAAAAGTGAAACAGTGATTGTTCAAATAAATTGATGTAGAGGCATTTATTTTTGATAAGAAAAAGTAGGTGAGAATCTAGGAGGTGGGCATTTTAGATGTTATGACTCTTGTTGAAAATGATGTGTCTGATAGCAAGGACTTCTGCAGGTCTATGGAAATAAATGACATTTCTGAAAACTCAGGAGATCATTCATAAATTAGCTGTAAAATAACTTTATTTTTATCAATCTCTGAGAACTTGCAAGCAATCAAGCACATGTTTTATTCTACTCATAGGAAAAATCGCTCTGACTAGTCAAAATAATACTTCATAGGAAAAGTCAATTAACCTGTACGAGAAATGATTTGATTTTGTGGTTTTATTTTCAAAGGCAAGTAGCATATCATACATTTAAAAAAAATGTTGAATGATATTTTGACTGATACTAAGAGGATTGGAGTTTTGAAGTGAATGTATCTGAGTGCCGGGTTGTTTATTATTTATGAGCACTTATATACTTTTATTGTGTCTCACAATTCTCATAATTCTGTGTCTAACACATCTTTTAAAATTATTGAACTTCTAGTACTAGGCAGAAAAAAATACTGACAAGAGCAAAATCGAAGTGAATCAGTAAACTTACACGGAAATTTTAAAAATTGATACCTATTTATTAGTTCTTAACTATTCCGTATACTGTTCCATACACTGTTGCATAACAGACCACCTAAAACTTAATGGCTTAGAATAATAACTATATGCAATGGTTTAAATACATTTGTCCCCTTCACAACTCACGGTGAAAGGTGTGGTAAGGTGATTAGATCATTAGCAGGATTGACACCTTTCTTGCAAAGGTGCGCTGACTTATGCGAGACTGGCGCAGTTACCATAAAGAGCAAGTTGTAAAGCCAGCTTGGCTTCCTCTGCTTTCTCTGGCCTCCCCTCTCACCAGCCATTGTCTTCTGTATATGCTTGCCTCTGTCCTCTGCTTTTCCATCACGCAGGGAGCAGCATGTAGCCCTCATCATAAACTGAGGAGATGCCAGTGCTGTGCTCTAGAATCTGAAGCCAAAATAAATCTTTCCTTTATAGATTACCCAAGGGCTGGGGATATAGTTCAGTGGAATAAGCGCCTGCCTAGCAAGCACAGGGTCCTGAGTTCGATCCCCAGTACCGCCAAAAAAAAAAAAAAAAAATATATATATATATATATATATATATGTATGTATATATATAGATTACCCAGTTTCTAGCATTCCGTTATAGCCTCAGACATGGACTAAAACACCATCTTTGGTATTTCTCATGACTTCGCTCACATGGGCAGTTATTTATTACTTACCTGTTCTTACTGCTGGTCGTTTATGTGCCTGTGTGTCACTGGGACATCAGCAGTGGGCTGGGGCGAGGCCCCATTGGGATGCTAGATTGACTGAGTGCATATATATATATATATATATATATGCTCTGGAATATTCACATGGTCCTTCCCATGTGGTTTCTTGTGTAGGTGAATTATGATTTAGGAATTCATATGGCCAGGAGGGCAAAGGTAAAAATTTGCAAGGCTTTTTAAGTCTCAGACCCATAACTGGCAGAGTGTCATATTTGCAACATTATATTGTGTGGTTCAAATCACAAGAATATCCCAGATTCAAGGGGAAAGGGCTACATAGGGGCCAACTTTGAGAACCATGGCCACCAGTCTCCTGTATTAACATGTAGTGTGTGTGTATTTGTGTGTGTGTGTGTGAGAGAGAGAGAGAGAGACAGAGACAGAGAGACAGAGAGACAGAGAGAGATACTTAAATATATAGAATTTACCAACACATTCTGTTGTGCCCCTGAGTAGATGGATTAGTTAGAACTATTTCCTATTACTAGGGCTTTGTAGAACCTTTGTTATTCTCTGAACAGTATATTTCAATATATTTAATAGTCTGCAAAATGTTCTTATGGTATGAAAGAAGATATGATCTTGCATTTTTTAGGTGAACTCATGAGAAGGCACAAATCTGATCAAAGCACTGAAGCAAACATGTACTTATGTGTGTGCACTTATAATTCTAAACTGTTATATGTGGTAAAGGTGCCATGAGTGTATATGAATATGAAGAAAGAGATAATGATTATGTACTGCAAACATATATTAATAAAAGTCAAAAAGAGAAGCAAGACAACTTCCCCTCAGAAACAGATACATGTTTGAAGTAAGTAAAGGGTGAGTTGAATAGGAAAGTGATGAAAAAGGAAAAAATACTTTCTAGAAGGTGACCTTGAGTCAGGAGAAAAGAGGATGCTGAACACGAGATTTTGGGGGGACACTCTAGGTGTAACCCAAAGTAGTCAGAAACAGTGGACTTCTATAACACATTGTACGTAATATGAGCATTATGTTCAGGTATGTTATCAAGTAACAAGTAAGAACTTTCTTATCAAGTTCCGTGTAGACAGAACACAGCAGCCACACTGGCTGCTGCACATGCAGTGGGCTTTCACTACACTTGAGGAACTGGAAGGTTAGGGAACCCCAGTGTTTTATAATAGGCTGCAGCCATCCCCACCAATATTTTCCCTGAGGGGAGATAGTCACTTTGTGGCCAATAAATAAAACTCTGTGCCTCAGAGGGAAACCCTGGCCCTTTCTGTCTTCCAAAGCTGTTTGCTATACAAACGTGCCTTGGAAAGATTATTATGACCCGAACTTTCAGTTTCTGCTAAAGGATATGGAGAAACATGAAAAACTTATGAAGAACTGTCTCTCAAATAGATGAACAATAATATCAACTAGCATTTAAAAGCATTACCTATGTTCTAGACACTAAGTTAACATTTACTTTCTAGTCCAAATGTTCTCTGTGACAGACTAATCTATTCTAGCTGTCATAACAAAGTGACACAGACTGGATGGCTTGAACAACACATTTTTTTCTTACAGTTCTAGAGGCTAAGCCCATGGTCAAGGTATCAGCAGGGTTGATTTCTGAGGAGACCTCTTTTCCTGGGTTGTCAGCTACTACTTTCTCACTGTGTGCTCAGATGGCTTTTATGCATACCCTCTCCTGGCTTCTCTTCCTCTTCTTACAAGGATTCCAGCCTTACTGGGTTAGAACTCTATCCTTACAAGCTTATTTAACCTTTGGTACCTCTCTAAAACCCTGTGACCAAATACAGGTATACTGAGTGTCAGTATCATAAGCCAGCTCATGTATTCATTCCCTTCTGTAATTATTCTTCAGGTGGGAAAACTGAGGCTTAGTATCCAGATACTGGTCTAAAGTAACCAAATAAAACAAGAGTCCCTGACATCATGGAACTTACATTCTAGGTATTGTGTGAAAGAGTTTTCATTATGTTTTTTCATTTACCTTCAGGTATTGTCCATTTTATGTAAAACTGAAAGGGAGAGGGAATAGCTATTTGCCAAATACCAATCATATATTGAGCATATCACTTAAATTATCTTATTTAAAAATTGATGACCTATTAGCACAAATTATAATTGCCCATTTTAAATCTTTAATCATGATTGCAAAAATACATTTTGTTCTTGTGATCGATCAGGGAGACTGAATGAAAGTTCAAATGGTGAGCTATAATGATGTGTTTATGGACAATGGGTCTGTGCAACTATGTATGTAGTTGTAGATGTCATGTTCGATACATTGTGTCAACTTTAGAAGTTTAGAAATTTAAGTGAGCTGGCTCTGCAGGGAGCCAGGGTCTTTATTTTGTAAACATCCTGATCTTGTGGAAGTGGAAGGCACAGAGATGGTGTGGGCAGGGAGCCTGCTTACAGTATAAGGGAGGAAAAGAGGCTTCCTCTACTCCCCTTTTGCTCTTGTTGCTTTTACTGTCTTCAGCCACCTTCAACTGTTGCCTCTCACCATGCTACCCGCTCTTAGAGCCGGATGATTATGGACCAAAACTTCCGTAAACGGTGAGCTAAATAAACCTTTCCTTCCTCAGTGTGGGACATTGGGTATTTTATCTCAGCAATAAGAGAAAAGTAACTAAGACAGTATGTTTATATATTATTCCATTCTCTGTCAAAAATAGCCAGTTCAAAGACTGCTTGGAGCTTATCACATAGACTGTCATGTCAGTGTTTATGTTTATGGGTAGTAAGGTTGGAATTACATCATTTTAACAGTTTGAAATCTAGATACCTGTGTGTATGTATGTCTGTGCATATGTTTGTGCAGCTGTCTTTGTGTGTGTGTCTGTGCAGGTGTGTAGAAAGTGATAAAGATCCTTAAAGAAGGATAGGCTGGGAATGAGAGGCGTCAGGTGACGCTGGTGACAAAGAACAAGAAATCTTCTAAATGCACTCACATTTGGAGTAGCTTCACCCTTGCTTCGTGTGAATCCAGTGTGCTTTCTTCTTCCCTTTGATATCTGTGTAGGTTTTGCCCTATCTCTGATTTTCTTTGGAGCATAAAGAGGATTGTTTAAAAGCAACTTAGAAAGTAGAGAAATGGTTTTCACTTTAAAAATTGAATAACTGCATTAAAATATATATCTTTTACATTTATAAAATCATTTGGAATGAAGACATACTGCACTAAAGTTCAAATTATTTTTGTAAAGATTATTTTCAGTTGAGTCTTTTGGGGCAGTTCTGGTGTGCATTGTTTTATTTATTTGAGTAGCTGTGATTTGGAATACATGATTCAGTGTTATTTCAATATTATAGCCCTAATAGCTTCAAGTCTGATACTTCATTTTTATAGTCTACAACTGGTAGATTAGTAACATTAGTTACTAATGGTAACCTTAGTTACTAAGGTAGCATTAGTTGTCACAAGATGTGACATGAGTATAAAGAAAGTTATTTCTTAACATTTTAAAGAACGTTTGCATGTCAGTAAAAAGCAAATACTAGTCTGTCCATCGGTTGGTACTGTTTCTTTTAAGAAATTTTCACCAATTCTGATATCTGTCAGAAGACTTTTGAGTTTTGTATTTAAATGACAAGGAAATTGGGCAGGATTCAAGTTACTTTGTCTTTATATAATGTATCACCTTTTTTGAAATTACTATTATTAGCATTTTCATTTTAATCTTCATAACCATATACTGATTATTTAAAATTCCTGGTTGGTATGCCACAAGACACTTTTGGCAAATATGTGTAATAAAATAGAAACTTATTCAACCTAAAATGCTAGCCAAAATTTAGTATAATAAACATTTTAGTAAAGTTTTGCCAGAAAACAGTTGCAACTATAGAACTATATTTTGTCATGATTTTAAAATAAATGTAGTCAATAACATAGTAATTAAGAACATGAACTATAAATTACTGAGGCTTAAATTCTGTCATTTTTTGACCTGCAAGTTTCTTAAATCTCTACCTCAGTTTATCTATCTGTAAAATGGAAACCTGACTTACAGATTTTCATTGTGTTTACATAAGGTAATATACTGCATTATATCTACCACAGTATTAGTATTTATTAAATAATACACAGCTTGTAGTTGTCAGTAAAGCTCCATAGAGTGTCCTTTTTAGAATTCCACAAAGTGAGGAGTTAGGTTCTCAGCTTTGTAAGTCCAGTTTTTCAGTTTTACCCATGTTCCCAGATTTAACCACCTCACAGTCTTCCAGCAAAGAAATTGAACAAACGAGGACACAAATAAAGTAATACAATTTAGCTTCCTCTTCCCTGACTAGGTCAATTCTGAAATGGAGTCTATACTAGTATTACTCAAAGTAACCAATATATAAACTTTCCTTTACCATCCAGGACTAGGAGAGTTTATGTCAGAACGCTGATCTCCTCACAGCTTCCTTCACAAAGAAATGGTTCTATGAAAGAAATGTCCGCTGAAATAAAGAGTGAGCTTAGTGATTTCACCGCAAGCAACTTACTTCATCGTGGGCCAGTAAGACATAGTGCAGAGGCCACGGGGATCTCCAAACTGAACCGTGGGTGGCAGTAACTTATGCTGTGCAGAGTGCCCTGCAGCAGCGAGCCGAAGTCCTGCCACGTGCACACGCCTCGGCCTCGCGCCCTGTCGTGGGCCCCTTCTCCGCCCTCCTTCACTTCCTGTGCTCCTTGTTTTCACCTGGAGACTGACTCTTCGCTATAACTTACAGTTCATGTGAGTTTTTGTGACGAAAGATCTCCTTCTAAGAAGCCCAGTTAAGACAGGCCACTGAGGATTGTATGGGAAGATAAAAACGGTGCTGTAGGAAGAGTACCGATCATTCTGGAGAATGATTTAGAAAAATGAATAAATGCAGGTATGATATGAGATTGAAGACTGTCACAGCGTGCCGTTAACCAGGGAGCCCCGGCGTCACCTGCCTCCATTACCCACAGTTTAATACTGTTCTTTGCTTGCTGTTTTCAGGGCCTCTGCTTTGGATTAGACCAGCATTATTTTTGAGGTTCACAGCAACTGTTCTGCATTTTAGGATGTAATATCAGGACCATGGTAGTGTTTCACTAGAAATGGCCCTCTCTCCCTCCCTCCCTCCCTCTCCCTCCCTCCCTCCCTCTCTCTCTCTCTCTCTCTCTCTCTCTCTCTCTCTCTCTCTCTCTCTCCTCCTCCATCCCTCCCTTCCTCCCTTTCTTCCTTTGCCGTTAGGCTTTATACTTCATAGACTGATTCTAAATTATATTTGTAAGGACGTTTTGATATACTCCAAATATTTGACTAGGGAAAAGTAATAAGTCTCTCTGGTCTGTGGTTGTCTCTCGCTTTAAAAGACCCTTTGAATGAAGAAGAGGAAGTAGATTATTCCTAAATTCCCTTCCTTTTCTAAAATGCTACGTTCAACAATGGATAGCAGATTATATCAGTGAAAGAGCATAGAATTTGCCGTTCCTGTAGCAATTGTCTCTTCTCAAAACAAATTGACAAAAATCATACACATTTTGTAAGCACAATCCTTCAGGAACCTAACCTTTGCCCATTTTTCTTAATGATATGTTTACTGCCTTTAGCTTTGCTTTGGAAATGAGTAAACGTAACCATCTAATTGGGTTGATAAGGTCAGTATGCAGGAGCCTTGGAAAGAGATTGGATGATATTTGTGAGCTCGTATATTTGCTGTGACATGGTTTTTGTCATGTTTATTGTTCTTCAGCGATTAGCTAGAAACAATAAGCCTGCTGTATATGCTACTTTATTAATGCTCTGTCACTGACAGCGTCTTCTACGGTAATTTGAAAACAAGAGAAAATGTAATTACTTGAGGGTGCTTTTGGAAGAGGTGGATATATTTATAAAATTAAATGGTAATGTAATAACATAGTACTCTCAAGACAGAGTTCACTGGTATATGTAAATCTTAGGGAGGGTTTCCAAGGCTGGATGAGATGAGTTTTATTCTCTCTGATTTTCAAGAAGCATGTAAATTATGGTTGCTATGATTTTATGAATCAATAAAGGTGATGTAACAAGATTTAAATTGCTTCTGCTTAACAGTTTGTCACAGCTCGTCCTCAGACAACTCTGAGATACTTAAATATTTTGTAGACTGTGTATTGCCCAACTTATCTAGGTGTAAATCTAGACTTGACAATTGTATCACACAGATGCTCCATTTAAAATGGTCTCAAGCCCATTTTCTATGTTTCTGAGTTTTGATGGATGACCTTTAAAATGATAGAACACAGAGAATTAGGACATATTTGTGATGTTTTCTTGATTTTTTGTGGAATTTTCTTAATTTCCTCCCTTAAATAAGCTGTAACAGTCAGAAGTCTACAAATCTTAGTTAAATGTACAACTTAGGAATTTTTACCTAAATGTGTAAGTCTGTAAGCGCAACCTAGACAAGGTTATGAAATAAGATTTTTGAAAAATCCTTCTTTTCCCTTGCCTATTAATTTTCTTCAATTTATAGGTCATGCTACCTTCATAGCTTGCTTTTGCCTGCTTTTGTATTTTACAGAAATGGAATCATGCATTATGTCTGGCTTCATGTGCTCAATATTGTGTGGCTATTATTTGTGAGATGCATATCTATTCTTGCCTCTGGTAAATAATTGTTCTTTCTTTTTTTAAAAAAAATACTGTAGTTACTAAAGTATTTTACTGTACAGATATATCTACCTTTGATGGATGTTTGTTTTATTTTTTATTTTTCAGTTATGATAAATATCTGCTACTGTTTTTGATAGGTACATCTACTCATTTCTTTTTTAGAAACTATAGCTAGAATCAAGAATGCTGGGTCCTAAGGTAATATAATTTAGCTCCAGGAAATGCTGTCACAGGGTTTTCCAAAGTAGTGTACTAATTTTTATTTCCACCAGTGATGTGTGAGAACACTACTCCCTCTATTTTTCTGCCCATATTTGATTTTATCATTGTCTGTAATTTTAGTCAATTTGGTGAATGTGTGATAGTATCACATAGCATGTTTTTTTCCTCTGATAAATAATTATGTTGAGTACATTATCATATACTCATTGGTCTTCATGGAAACCCATTTCATGAAATAATATGGACATTAAACTATTCCAGTTGGTGGCTTGTGTTTTTTTTATTAGTATTAATACTCTTTCTTTCTCTTTTTCTCTTTCTCTTTGTCTTTCTCTGCTAGGAATTGAACCCAGGCCCTGACACATACATACTAGGCAATTACTTTGCTCTATCACTAAGCTAAACCACCAACCCAGTGGAATTTTTGATGAAAGAGTTCTGAATTTTAACAAAGTCTAATTTATTACTATTTTTTTGTATGGCTCATGCTTTTTGTGTTCTACTTTAATTGGTGATTTAGGAACCCAGTTACCAAACAATGCATTCAACTTGACAGATGTTAGATGTGCTCTTTCTGTTTCCCTAATTTTTTTTATTGTGATAATGCTCAAACACATAGACTTTGCCATCTTGACCCTTTTTAATACTCTGGTTTATTAGTACATGTGTGTAGTACCTAATGTTTATGTTTTCTGTGGGAAGTTTGTACATGTACCTAACATATCTCAATTCCTTTGGCGCCCCCTTTGCTTCCCTCTTTCCCACATCCCCAGCCTTGCTACCCCTTTTGTATATGTTTGCAGGGCATGACATTTACATTCCTTGTGTGGAGTTGGTATGTGTACATAACACATCCCAGATCCCTTTTTTCACCCCTTATCCCTTCACTCTTTTCCCTCTCCCTCCATCTCTTGATCCCTTCTCCTTTGAGAGTGACCTATCTTCATACTTGTTGTTATCTATCTTCTATTTTACTAATTTTACTCTGGGCTGAGTGTGTGCTTTGGTGTTATGAGATGCATTCATGGTATTGAATTCATGCAGCTAACACCACCGCCTATCCCAGAACTCTTTTCATTTTATAAAGCTGAAACTTTGTACACATTAAACAATAAGTCCACATTTCTCTCTGCCCCCAGTACCTGGCAAATGCCCATCTACTTCATATTTCTATGATTTTTGACCACTATAAATATGTCATATGAGTAGAATTGATACTATATATGAAGTTCTTTAACCAAGTGATGATGAAAATTAGAAGAACAGATGAAAAAGTAGAAGAAAGCAGGCAAAATTTTTCTGTCTTGGAACCATCTAACCATGGACTGAAATCTCTGTGTCTCAAAATATGAAAGATATAATTCTTTAAAATGTATTGGCCTCTTAAATTAGGTGGACAGAGAGGAACTGTATTAATAGTGGGAAGTGTGAAACCATGGCCCCCTGGCTTTCTGTCTTCACCTGTGATCAGAAGCAGCAGTCAGCAACCAAAGTACAGGTCTCCAGTATGGGAAGTCATAGGATGCTTGAGGAATAGGGTGCTTTTTGCTCACACCGGCACCTGTGAACTCTCTGTATACTGTTTCAGGAATAGGTACACAGCTGTCTGCCATGAGCTGATGGATAAGTAGCTGCTCAAAGTGGGCAAAACATTAAATTGACTAATTTTTTTTAGTTCAGTCCTTCCCGTGGAAGTTCATGCTCTCAAGAGACTCTAGAATCTTAAAATAATTGCATCAGATTATGCATAGAATTGTGGCCTGAGAGGTAAGACAGATTCTCAGTGATTTTTGCACCTTCATTTTCATGGAGTCCTCTCCTCCTAGGATGGTTTTAAAGATGATAACTAGCTGTGGAAGAGTGGGGGATATATTGGCTTTTAGTTTTACATCTAGAGGTTGTCTTTTTCAACTTTATCTGTGTACCTTGGGCAATTTACTTAATTCTTTAAGTTTTCTTGATTGTTCACAGTACACAGTTTATTATTTAAGACTCTCCTTTGTGTCAGAAACCCAACTAAGTTTCCCCAATCAAGGAGAGTTATAAAAGGAGGGCAGGTGCTTCAATTAATCTTGTCAACTTACCGTATGAGGAGACTTCTGGAGAGGTGAATGGATTATGAGAGCACCATATTCGTTAGTGGGTGTTTATAGCTGAATATGATGATAGGAGGTAGGGCCCATTGAAAGGCAGATCATTGAGGGCATACCTTTGGAGGATATGTATCTCCAAGGTACTCTTCTATACTCTAAAGTTTCTCTGATGCTATGAACTAGGTAACTTTGTTCTACCATGCCCCACCACCATGATGTTTCTGTGTTGGATTCAGCTAACCATGGACCAAAACCTGTAAAACCATAAGCCAAATTGTACTTCTCTTTGAATTTGGGCATACAAGGTGTTGAATCCCAGTGATAAAAAGCTAACTAATACAAAGAATTGGCATATGAGTGAGTGCAGTACTCACTGCACTGGAAGGTGTTTAGAAAGGTTCGGAGATGTAGGTTACAGAAGCCCTAGAATGTTGTAATCAAGAGTTTGATGGGCAATTCTTGCTGGAATTCAGAAGATCAGAATGCTAATAGGAATGTTGGCAGTAAAGGCTGGGCTCATGGGACTTCAAGTGGGCATGATAACTCTGCTGGAAAATGGACTTGGGCCCAGGAATGTTAAACTCTGGGAAAAAATTGTCTACATATTTTACCTATGTCCTAAGACTTTGTGGGATGCTATATTTAAGAGTGGTGGTCTAACTGATCTGATGGAGGATATTTAAAGACAGTTCAATGCTCACACTGTGGCATGGGTACTGCTGGTTGCTTTTAACTACATGTATAGCAAAAATCAGGAGTAAAAATGGGAGCAGAAATATTCAAAAAACTTAAATTTTTGCTGGGAAGAGACCATATGTAATTGAGGACCAAAGGAGGTGTGGTAGCTGAAGAATTAGCACATTAAAAAGAAACCAAGAACCAAGTACTTGGTCAAAGACAAAAAAAAAGATGCCTTGATGATGTCTCAGGAATTGGCAAAATCCCTATCTCAGGCTCAAAAGTGCAAACATACAGATTTCATTTGCCAACAGAGCACTGGTACCCTGCTTGAGAAGACCCCTGTCTTGGTTACTTTTCTCCTTGCTGAGACAAAATACCTGATAAAAGGTTTATTTGGCTCATAGTTTGTAGAAGTTTCAGTCCATAATCAGCTGGCCCCAAGGCAAGGTTACACATGGCAGAGGGGCAACAGTTCATGGTGGCAGAAGACAGCAAAAACAACAAGAGGGTGGAGAAGAAACTCTTTCTATCTCTTATATTGTATGCAGGCTAGGATGGGTGTAGCACTCACATCCTTAAACCTAGCTAGAACTATGCCAAACCAATGAGTGGACCAATTTACCAATCACACACCCTTAATCCCAGCATCACACACTCTAGATTCACCTCTGAAAAAGGCCTATGACTGCATGAGGCTTTGGAGGGGACACTAGACACAAAGCATAACAATGCCCGTAGGAAATTGGTTCCCAGGGGTTTATTTCACCATTCTCAGCTATCCAGCCAATCAGAGGCTACTGCAGCCATGGTCCAAAGGGGACTGGCTACAGCTCAGCATGGCAGCAGACTTTGACATTACACATATGATACTATTTTGTTGTGTATACAGAATGCATGAGCTGTGGGATTATGGAGATTTCCATCCAGATGTTTCTGTTTGGAACCTGCTATTGATACTGTGAGCCAAATTAAGCTTCTCCATCCTTACACTGTGAATATCAGGTATTGTATTCCAGTAATGAAAAGCTAATACAGTAGGCCGTGGAATCAGAGTGAGAGCTAGAGAAACCGTTGCTCATATGAGACCCTGAGTGCCCAGTTACACTGCTAGTTTTCTTCTCGGTGTTCTCATTGTCATTGCTGCAGTTAAGTTTATAAGGGCAGAAAGCTGTGCAGCTGGCAACCCTACCCTACTGAGGACTTCAGAACGAGAGAGAAAATATCTTTCTGTCCATTTCAGTATATAATAATCCTGGTGAAGGATTCGGGGCAGATTGCTTCTGTCAGTTTTTTTATTAGTGCATATTTGAAGTACTTAATCATAGCAGTCCTCATGGGCGAGTTGGTACATGCACATAACACATTTTAATTCCTTCTCTCATCCTCCTTCCCTCCTCTGCCTATATCTGTCTCTTGGTCCCATCCCCTTTTGCAAAAGATCTACCTCCCTATTCCCTATTATCTTTTATTTTACTATTTATTTATGTTTTGGGCTTCTCCTATAAGAGACATCATATTATATTTAAAATTGTGTGTCTGATTTATTTCACTTGAATTTATGTTCTCAAGACACATCCATTTTCTCACAAATGACTCGTTTATCGTTCTTTATGGTCTGTTCAGTCTTGACTCACCTAATAACCCATGTGAACAAAAGGCAGAGAATAATTGTGATTATTAACTGCAGAATGAAATAAAGAACAATTTGACCAGAGAAGCAGGTATACTATTTCTAAGAGAAAGGAAACAGTTTCTGGGCAGACACAGATAATAGATGTTCACTACAAAGGTGACAAAAAGGTATAACTTACATGAGTCAGGGGTTGAATGTCGATCAGATAATTATTTTAAAGTACCTTGTAGAGGGTAGAGCGTAATGATTATTTGTTGACTATGAACTATAACAGAAGTCTCAAAGTTTTATCTCCTGCTTTTCAAACTGGAGCCCCACAGAGGACCATGGCTCACCTAAGAAAGAGCAGGAAGCCAAGAGTAGTTTCAGACTTTTTTGCAGGTAACTTTCATGTTTTCTCAAGGCAAAAATAGATCTATCATATGCATTGGAATAAAACGCTACTCAGATTCCCTCCTGTTGGTTCCAGGTGGATGCCTCTCATGGTCAGACATGAGATCCCAAAGCTCCCAAATTGTCATCCCCAAGAATATTGTTTTAGTAATCCAAGTTTCAGTGCTTTTCATTTCTAAAGTTTTTCCAACATAGGTATAGAATTCTTATGGCTGTTGCAGTGGCACTTAGATAAGTGGTAAGTGTGGCAAAGGAACAACATATTTGCTTTAGAATCACTAGCAGCCAGAGTATTGTTGTGCCAAGCCCTTCTTGGAGAACACATTCTCTCTTCAATCCTTATTTCACTTATAAAGTATTTATTTTAGGATCTATAGTTCGCAAACTTTGGTATGCATGAGTATCTCTTGGAAGGCTGATTAAGGTGTGGATTGCTAGGCCAAGCCCCCAGGGTTTATAATTTTATGTGTTTGGGATGTGCCCCCAAATATGCATTTCTAACAAGTTCCAGTGTTGCAGCTATTGGACATCCAAGAACCACACTATTAAGTACTAGGTATAAGATATATTCCTAAACTTCAGGGGCATAAATAAGACTTTTACACATCTTACTTTAACTGAGAAGAACTTTGTGACAGTTAACTGGACTGTCAGCTTGATTGACTTGTGAGATGCCTAGGGGTAAGAAAAACACACTGAGTGTGTCTGGGTAGGCCAATGTGGTATGACCTTGTGTACCACTTCTGTTCCCTGACCCTTTCCCCTCTAGTTCTTTTCTCCTTGCCCTGCATCCTCTGAAGTGAGCAGCTTTGCTCTGCTGTGCCTCTGCCTTGGAGCCTGCTGACCACGGACTGAGTCTTCTGAAACAGTAAACTAAATAAACCTCCCTGTAAGTTGTGGTTGCTAGATAGAATATTACAACTTGCAATTTAAAGATATCTTAATTTTCCTTGGATGTAGTCTTTATTTTAAAATTAAAAGAATTGTTCTTTGATTAACTTTTGCAATTCCTACTTGCTTGATAGTTGGGCCAAAAGGTAGATCCGTGTATCACATTAATTTCTTGGAGGCCATACAATTTGGAGAAAGCAAATATTTTCATAAGTAACAGTTTTAACTAGAGAAGGATCATTTTCTATGATTTCCCTCTGCAAACAACCTTAACCTCTGCTCTAAAGCTCTCTGTATATTCAGCCTAATATGGTAGGCCTTGCTGGCTTGTTTTACTTTTCTTTGCGTGTTCTTATTGTGCATGTACCAACAATCACACGTCCATAAACAGCATTTCCAACTGAGATTAAGAGGGCCAGTGCTGAATTCTTCCAGTTCCAGGCGTGGTTACCAGATGAATCACAGAAACTACTGCAAAGGACTGAATCATACTTTCTCCTTCCATCAGTCACGACCATGAAATTGCATTTAGCCTAACTTAGACATTAAAATATTAGGAAAAACTTTTGTTTTTGTAAGAATATTGGGACAATACTTGCACACAAGACATTGTGCTGAAAGTGGCATGGAGGAGAGGAAGGATGCAGTGTCTGCCATCATTTTTGTATCAGATGAGGCTCTGTTCACTTAGTACCACTCAGAGGCTGCAAGTTGAAGTATTTCCTGAACCTAAGGAATTTTGAGGCTTGGATGTGCACTTTAGAGGTTTTCATCCCTGAAGTCTTTAGGGTTTAAGCATTTTAAGTCCAACTCCTACTTACAGTGTGACATTTCTCGCTTCTGTTAAATATTAGGGATCCAGAAGGGCTGCTGTCTTTGATTCAGTTACCAAAGGAGCATGGACCATGGGTACAATTCCCAGAATGTGTTATCGCAGTGGACATGATGCCATCCTCACTAACATCACTATTTTATACTCTCTGGTCTGTACTTTTGCCCTAACACATGAGCTAATTCTTCTTCATGTATTGAGAAGAATAGTATTAATAAAATGATGTCTGGTAGTTACCCAAAATTCATTTCTATTAAGTTTACCAACAGTTCTCTATGTGTACCACCTGACTCTTAAGTAATAAATGTGAAACAGTTGTATTTAAATCAGGCTTAGAATAGAGTTTAATAATCACACAAAACAGAAAGTATTTAAGGTAACATAGGGGAAATTTGTCAAAGTAATTTGTCTGTTTTCCAAGGATTCAAGGGAGAGAATGGACAGGCAGAATCACTGATGGGGCAGAATTGAGGTATGTGACTTATGGGACACAATTAAAGTGTTTCTGTCTTTAGATGACCTAGGGTGGAGTCTAGTGGTAGAGAGCTTTCTTGAGGCTCTGAATGAAGTCATACTAATAAAGTTTGCATGTGTAGGTACTGACTTCTCAAGGCAGAAACATTTTATTTCTGATCTTATCATCTCTCCCAGGAAATAAAACTGAAAGAAAATGAAATTAAACTTCTGCAACATTTCATAAATTGGAGGAGGGTTCACATTCCATTCTGTTCACTGAAGTTCTATGTTCTATGATAGACGCAGAGGGAAATGATGAAAAATTCACCATCTATGCCCTCAGTGAATTTCAATTATAGTGGAAAGATAAACATGAAAACATAACTTATAATACCTGAAAATGGTTATTCTAAAAGGAATCTGTCTAAACTCCTATGGTCCCTGCCATCAGATGCCTGATCTCTCTAAAGGAGTCTGCAAAGGCTGCACAGACATTTACCAGGGAATCAGGAGTAAGAGGGAAGTGTGGGGATTAGAGGAACAGGTGCCAGTGACAGACACAAGGAGGACTGGTTGCAATGGGAAACTGGCCTCCTGGAGAAATTTTGTGGCAAACACCCCCTTCTAGCATTTTAGAGAAGAGTTGCAAAAGCACTGGGGGTGTTGGAGACGTGGGTGTCCAGAAACAACTCCCCCAACATGATCTTGTTACTCCTCCAAGGAGAAGGTCCTAAGAAGTTGTGCCTGAACCTTGGAAGCTGAAGAAAGTGTAATGTAAGCCAGTGTGGGCGTAGATGCTTATAACTCGAGAACTCTGGGAGGCCGAAGCAGGAGGATTGTTAGTTCAACTAGCCTGAGCAACTCAGTGACTTAGCAAGACCCTATCTCAAAATTTTTTTTAAAAAGTGAGCTGGGCAATGTTGTGGGATCGGGAGGCTACCACCACCATGGCTGCTATAACTCGCCAGACACCGTGTCATCAGTGACCACATAGGAACACAGCTGTCCCAGATCCAAATTCTCTACACTTCTGTTTGCTAAAGCAACAGGAAAATGGCTTTGCTTCACTTTTCCCTTCCAAGTATCTCATTAGAGCACATCAAATTTTAGAAACGAATGTGTTTTCAGAACCTTTATTGCAAGGTATTCTGTTTTTATCTTTCCAGCCTCTGTAGGACAGGTGGGTTCTCTAGGAGCATGGAATTGATGCTGATCCTCAAGTTATCCTATCTACATTCTATCACTTTCACTAGACCAAAGGTGGATAAAGTTGTCTGAAGAAATATACACAGAGATAAACACAGCTGAGTACAGGAACATGGAGCATCCACATTCACAGGACAACTGGGGACAAGAGAAGGAATAGCCACAGGGCTAAGGGAGGAGGTAGGAGAGCGTGGCCTTACGTCTGCCAAGGAAAGAGAAGAGTTTAGGAAAAAGAATATAAGTTACAGTGTGAAAATCCTGCTGTGCGACAATCATCAGCTTTTGTAGTTTGAGATCTTTTCAGCAACAAAAGTGTTTCTCCCACCTTGTATTAAGCAAGACTTTTGTTACACAAAATCAACCCAAAGTAATTTAGGGAAACAGTGAATTTGTTTGTCTGTCTGATTTTAAGTGAAGCCCCCAATGTTTGAATGGCGTTGCCAAGATAAGCCTTTCCCTCTCCCTCTTTTGCTTGGCTTGTCTGCTGTCTTCTATCAGTATCACTGCCAGACAGTCTCTTTCCAGGAAGCTAGGAATAATGTGACATTTGGAAACCAGGGCTTCATATTATGGCTGCTGGTCCCCAAAGAACATACCCTTTAACTCCTTTGGGGTCCCCACTTCAAATCTTAGGGAAGAGACTGATTGATCTCTCTTGCGCTATGTGCCTTTCACTGAGCTGATTGCTTGCAGGCTGTTAGGACAGTTGCTCTGATTAGTCAGGACTGGGTCACATGCCCATTCCTGCTGGTGAGCAGGGGTAGAGGCAGCCATACCACACCATGGAAAGGATGTTCAGGGAGAATGAGAGGGAATTATGGGTTTTGCGCTCAGAAGAAGAAGGAGGACAGTAGGCAAATTTACCTAAGTATCTCACATTCACACAGGAGAGTGATTGTATATTTAGAATGTGTTGCTTGGGACAAATGACAAAGAACTACTAAGACTTTAGTGACACAAAATTTTATTTATATATAGTACGTATGTGTCTGTATAATGATATCTTCCTTCTACAAATAGTGCTTGGGGAACTTGCAGATTAGTGAGCCTCTTTTAATCACCTGAAATTGCCAAAGCACCGACAGATTTCATACTTTAAAGTCCAAGTAATCACGGACTTCAAAATTAGTCTATGCCCAAGTTCCAGAGTGACTGAATAAACAAATGCTTAGGAAATGTTACATGGTTTATTTTCATTAACTATATAGTGTGCCAGCAAGTACTGCACTATCCAGGTTCCCCAGTATGTAACTGATTGAAAAACTAGACCACAGGGCCCATATAGGTGGGCTTGGGGTGGGGAAATGCATGTAGTTACATAGTAAATATGCCCTTTTAGTTTTCTTTTTTCAATTCTATCTTTTCTCATTTCCATTTTTAGTGTGTATGTGACTCATAGATGTAGAATGTGGAAACTGGAAGAAAAAATACTCCACGTGTAAGTCCTTTTAAGGGTTTCTGAAGGAAGTGGCTTTCCCTTGAGATAGCTGAACTGTACCTGTGACCAGCTCTGCCAACTCTGCTCTGAGCCCATGACCAGCCCCCTGCCACACTCCCTGTGTTACTTCCCTCGCTTCAAAATGGAAGTTGCTTGACCTGGCACTTTCCTGCCTCCTCAGAGCTGGTTGGAGGCTGAAGGAACCGTTTGCACCTGCGCACAAGAGACAGCGCATCTGGAAGCTATTGCAGAGTGGTCCCTGAGTACAGAGAAACGCAGTGGCTGTGGTGCTTCCAGAGCAAGGGTTTGTTCTTAGTGTGGGGCCGGTCTTGGTCCCAAGGGCAGAGCTTTCACTTCAGCACAGTGAGGGAAACAGGATTCTAGGGCTGAAATAAAGAAGGCAGGGGCGCCAGGCCTCCGGGTTCCGCCTCACCGCAGGCCGCAGTGCTGCACCGCCAACTGGGGCCGCTCAGCCTCTTCCGGTGGGCCATTTGTTCTGTGCGGCTTCCAGCTGTGGCAGGCTTCATCCATTATGACAGAGAGGAACCAGTCTTGGCCACTGAGGCAGCCCTGCCCCTCCTTGACATTCTGGCTTTGAGAAACACACTATAACCTTAAAGATTTTTCCGTTAAAAAATAAACCTATATAAAAAAATACTGTGCCCTGAAGTACTCCGCGAAACAATGAAGTTTCAAATAGGTTTTTAAAAAATTAACATGTCTTAGCCCAAGAAATTTTTAAGTTACAAAAAAATTTTTAGAGAGGTTTCTCCTTTTAATCTATAGGTATTTTTATTTAGTTGTTGGGGAAACCTTAGGATCCAAAAATGTGCCAAATGGACAACTTGGCCTAAAATAATTTAATTCATTTCCTAATGAAGTCTAGTTTCTTTTCCGTGTTTTTATGAATCTGATGTGTTTGTTATGTATTTTGTTAGTTTGCGGTTTCTTAATTTAAATTTTTTTATGATTTGGTAAAAAGTGAAGCATCTTATAACATGAAGTTTAAAAAAATACCTAAATGAAACGAACATCTCTTTTGAGAGGCAAATGGTAAATTTGAGGGTTTCCATATAATTCTTTTCAATTTTCAGTTTCTGTTTGCCTGCATTAGTGGATTTTTTCAAACACTGAAAATTGCTAAGAATGGTCACAATTGCAATTATATGAAGCTGTGGGAGTTTTATTCTTGTTTTTGTGTTTTGTTCTCGGAGTAAACATGAAATTCCTGAGCTGGAGTATATTGTGATGGTAAAGAAATAACGGTAGTATTTTTCTCTAATTTTGGAGGCTACACTGACACTTTCAGATTCTGTGTTATTATGAACAGCAAAATTTGTACAAACTTGCCGCTCACAGTAAGGGAACACTTTGAGCCGCTGTGCTTTTTCTTTTGTGTTCAGTGCATTTTCCCTTACAGCTGCAGAAGTAGAAAAGTAATTGCTTACAAATAAGTAATTTACTTCCTTAGTGAGGCTTCTGATCACATTAGGGTAGCTTTTATTAAATTTTCCACTAAGATAATTATTGCAGGGAATTTCACAACTTAAAGCAAACACTTCATTTGGTTCAAGATAATTAAAAAACACAACCAGTTTACACCTACCTTTAATGTTTCTGCTGCCCCCACTCTCTTTGTCTTAACTGCCAGGGAAAGCTAGTAATCTCTAAACCTGTCTCAGGAGACGAATCCGATGCCCAAACAAGGAAAAAAATCCTGCACTAGAATGATGCTGGGAAATTTGCCATAAGGTAATGGTGATATTTCACCACGCTTTGCCTTCATTCCTGTTTCCTCCTCTGTGTTATTGAATGCTATACAATAGTAGGCAGTTTGCTGGGTTGAGATGTTGCCAAAATTTTAGCTTTTAAAAAAAAATTATTTTTTAGGTGAACACCAGAATTGTCAACAGGAAGCCTTTCCAAAACCCCCATCACCACTCAGAGAGAAAACAATAGCATAGCAATGTTTTTAATGTTTTTCCCAATGATTACCTTTGGTGGTCTCTGGGAAAGGGGAAGCTGCATGTCGTTGGGAACTTTCTGATTCCTTAAAGTGTAAGTGCTCTAGTGCACAACAGGGGGCAGTCTAGGTGGCCAGGTCACTTACAGTATGAAAAGTACTTTCCTTGGGAGAAGCAGGCTTTCTAAGGTATTGCTGGCAGTACTATCTGATTCTACCTGGAGGTTTCTCTTCCAGGCAAAAATAAGTCTCCAACTAGCCAGGCATTAAATCAAGGGTTGGAAAGGTGAAGAGCTCCAAAATCTGGTTTTAATTTGGCAGCTTTGAGCTGCCTTTTCCTTCCCCTTTCCGTGCTCATCGCTGGCTGGCTGGTCCCAGAGAGGTGGGCTTCCTGCAGATACCATCTGTCTTTCCTGGCACCTCTTACCCTTGTTGTCAACTCCTCTTTGCTGGATAGTGTCCTGGGTGCGGGGAAGTGGTTTACAGACGATAGCCTCATTGGCTTTGTTGGGACTGCACTTTGATGGTTTGAGGAGGTTTAATGCTACAATGACTGTGTTGTTATATTTATTATGATATTATTGTTGCCAAATGTAAGAATAGAGTGGGAGAGGAATTCTGAGTGCAGGAAGCCATGGAAAACCTGGGAACACCAGAGGAAGCATACCGGATAGCTGCCAGGTTGGAACTTGATTCTGTTTTCTGCCTACTCTATGACATGCGTGCTCTCCAAGTGCCAGCTTCTACTCCACCATGGGGCCGTGTGCTGAGGTACGCTGTAGCTATCTACGTACAAGATCATAAGTGCACAGTTCAACCTTCTGCATACTCTGCAACCTCTTGGAACTCCTCTTTACGCCCCTCTGCCCTCCCTGCTCACTGGGCCTCAGAGGCTCGGACTGTACCACAAACACACCTGAGCACTTTTGGACACTTACAGGGCTTGCTGTGGTGCCTCCTCCAGGATTTATTCAAAGGTTATCATTTCGGAGGACGTCTTCCTGGGCATTGCTCTCATTATAATTGCAGTTCCCAGCCATTGCATGTGTCACCATCTCACATCATACATGTGACTCCCTAATCATGTTTGTTTTATTTACAATGCACCTACTCGTTAACTTAGATACTAAGACAGATACTGTCTTCTCTCACATTGTAAAGTAAATGAGTATTTTGTGATTTTTTGTTTATTGCTATATTCCTAAAGCTTAGAGCAAAGTAACTGTTTGTTGAAAAGATGAGTGAATGGATAGAAGCCCCCTATTTGTTCCATTTATTTTTCAATCCTTAAATTAGATACATGGAACAGAAATGCTTTAACAACTTGGGGTTAGAAGTTAACAAGTTATTGTTTAACACTGGGGTTAAAAATTCAGATACTTACAGATTTGTGGAGTCATTCAGAATGAGCAAGACCCCTAGGTTCATACTGCTCCCATTGAAATGAGATGAGGGGCTGGGAATATAGCTCAGTGGAATAAGCGCTTGCCTAGCAAGCGCAGAGTCCTGAGTTCAATCCCCAGTACCGCAAAAAAAAAAAAAAAACCAGAAAAGAAATGAGATGAGGCTATTGACTGATTAAACACAGAGTTTATTCTTTAAGTGTTTGGACATTCCATATAATAGCTGGAATCTCATAATTTATCATTAACTATTTTTAGGGGATTAAAAAAATCTCATTAGGAAATGAACTGCTATCTGTTCAATGTTTTCTTTGTAGCAATCATTTCCTATACATGATCTAATACAACACTTATGAAAAGGTAACCAATGCATTATTTTTCATATTTGAACTGAGATTCTGCATGTCTTTGTAATTATTCAGAGTTTCATGAGTAATCAGAGGAGAGCATGATCTTCCCAGGTTACGCTGCACATATGGAGCTTTATACGAAAACTACAAACCAAAGAGTTAGGTCAGCTTCCCCTATGTTTATCCCGTATTGACTTCGTCTCCTTAAATCGGGGCCAGCCTGTGCCATTCTGCTGTAAAGTTCCTGTTAGTGTCCTGGGGATCAAGTGGAGCTCGTAAAATGGACACAAAGCCCCACAGTCCGTTTTCCACTTAATGCCCTCGGGTTATTTCCCTCTACCGACTGTAACAAATCCTCTCATTTGTTCAAGAGGACTTGCTTTCCTACTCTTCCCTTCCATTCTTCTGGTCCACCCCCCCCGCCCCCCGCCCACATTATACCCCTATTTCCTCCTCACTGCTTCAGTGCGGTCTTTTTCTCCTCATTCTGTTCCTTTTAGGCTTGAATGTCACACTTTCTTTTCTGCTTACCCACACCCCACTTTTAAAGGCTCATCTGTAATCTACACACTACTTATTTACCACGTCTCTGGCCTATAGTTGCTCTCATTATCCTCTGCTTAGTTACCACAGTTTATTAAATCCTAATTATAAACTGTAGTGTTCTGTAATTATTTAGTGTCAGTCTTATTCTCTGAGCAAGATTGTATTTAAAGAAACATATTTGTCTTATATCTTTTTTCCTCCCTTTTTTGGTGTAAATGAAGTAACATTAACTCAACAAATGCTTGTATTTTTCATTCTAAGTAGCTATTACATCTTTCAAGAAATCATATGGTTTACTCAGAAAGCAAGACGTGGCTTATCCACCAAATCCTTCCATTCTAATACCATCTCTGTGCATCTTGAGTGCAGGTGTATTTTCACAAAATCTGTAGTTTTTAACCTCTGTTTCATTGTATCTAAAAGCTGAATAACAACTTCTATAATGTGAAATGTTTGCATAAAATGCTTTTGAGAACTTTGTGTGAGAGATGTAGTATATACGTAAAGTATTCATCTTCAGAAGGCAAAAGGAAAATGCTAATGAATATTCAGAACTTCAGAACAAAGCATGAGAGACTTTGGATGTACGAGGACACCAGAGAATTCATTGTTCCATTTCTAGAGCATTAGGGACAATTGAGAAGTCTGTTCTTTGAAGTCTCAGAATAATTTTTTCTGCTTAGTCCTGTGATACTGAAAATACTTTGCTGTTTCCAAGAGGCAGATGACTGTAGCATTAAAGATAATCTGGAAGGATTTGAACTTCTGAGGCAGTTAAGCACTTATTTACATAAGATTAGTGGTGGCAGAAGCTAGTGATGATTTACAGGTGATATCAAATCTAGTGTCACACTGCAGATCCTTTTTTTGGCAAGAAGAATCTATGGAAGTGCCAATAAACATGTTTTGGTGGAAAGAAAATCTGATGGGATCAAGACAGAGAGGTCAGCATTGTCTCAAAAAATATTTGAGGGATTTCTCTATACCAACTCATCCTATGTCTGGGGATGTCTCAGGGGCATGGATTGAGTGTTGTGTACTTTGATTTTTAAAATGAAGTACATTTATGACAACTGCCATGTGCTGCCTTTCCTGGGAGGATTTCAGAGTGCCCCACAGACTGGAAGTCTCTACATTTGCTACTCCAGAAGCTTTCCCTTCAGTGTCCTTCAAAATGTCTGCTTCAACTCAGTAGCTAAAGGTTGGGCCAGAAGGGGTACATTTTGCATGCACTAGATTCTGGAAGCAGGATCTGCTCTTCGGGTGGGGCAGGTGCTCCTGGCTAGAGACAAAAGAACATTTTGCCAGTGTGCAAGCAGAGCAGAGTGTACTCAGAGAGGGGTGACAAGTGGAAGGGGGCACAACCAGGCAAGCAGTCACGGTGGAAGGCCCTGCAAAGGCTCACGAGTGGTGTTCCCAGGCTGGCAGGGTGCAGCAAGACAACCTGGGGGGTGAATGGTCTGCGGTACTCTGGGCAGTAGGGTGTGCAGCTGGCGTCCTGAAGGATTGGGGGCTGGTAGGTGTCTAACACCTGAGCTGGTGATCAGAACTGTAGTCTTGAGGGATTATCAGAGAAACAAGAAAGGCAAAAAAGGAAAAAGGCAGAACATTCAGACAAATCCATCACTGAAAAAGGAACACAAAGCATCTACAAACTATTCTCACAACTATCAATGGTACAGATAAGCAGTACTTACTGATGTTTACTACATGTCAAAAAAAAGCCTCATGTCTTTTATACATTTCCACTATATCAATCCTTACAACTTAAGAGACTAATAACACTAGTATCCTCTCCTTCAAGGAGAAGAAACTGAGTCACAGTAGGGTTGAATAGCAAGCTCAGAGCCACACACTTAATAAGTGGCAAGATGGGCATTTCAAGCTATCTCACCTACAGTTGCTGAAAGTAACACAAGATCATACAAGTCTTTACAGTGTTTTTAGAAGCGGTGTTAGCTTGGAACCAGGATAGGGGTTTGAATGTTACCTCTAACACTTGTTACTTGAGACCATTTGGGGAATCGTTTACAGTGGTACCTCAGCTTACAAACTTAACTCTTGCACTGTTCTGGTCGCAAACCAAGTTGGACGTGAGCCGAATCAAATTCAGTGGTTAGATACAGTGTTGACTGTGAGGAAATTTGATTTGGTTCTCATCCAATTCAGTTTGTGACCAGAATCGTGGAAAGAATTATGGTTGTGAACCAAGGTACCACTGTAATTTGTTCTAGGCTTGGTTTCATTACCTATAAAATAAGGGAAATGCTACTTACACCCTAGATTTAGGACTAAGTGAAATAATAGATTTAAGCTAGTAATGCCATGCCTCTCACAAAGCCGCCACGGGACAACTGTGCAACTTTGTTTCCTTTCGTTGTGTGTGTGTGTGTGTGTGTGTGTGTGTGTGTGTGTGGTACATATTTTTGAACCTAGAGCCTTTATACTGACATACATTCCCAACTTAATTTTTATTTTTACGGGTCTTACTAAGTTATTAAGTTGTTCAGCCTGGGCTTGAATTCACGATGCGCTAGTCTCAGTCTTACAGTCTTTAAATATCTATTAATGTAACACTCTCACATTCTTCTCAGTGGGGGTAAGATTGCTCCTGGGCACAGGTTGGGCTGTGCTGGGGCAAGCCATGCTCCAGGCTCTGGATAGCACCTGGAATTTTCTTGACCATTTCCCTACAAACACTGAGGTTGCTCTTTTCTTTTAGTTCACAGAAAAAATGTCGTGGCAAATGCTTTTATGTAGGCAATTGAGTCAATGAAGCCTTGCATTGTAATGATGTAAACTAATGCTCACTTCAGAAACAATAACTGGCAAATTTAAAAGTTGAATGTTTATATTAATCACATATTGCTTTTAAGATTCCTTACTTTCATTAACTTTATTAGTGCTCAGTAGGACTAACTGAAATGAGGCTAAATTTGAATTTCTGTAATTCTTCCTAAGTTTCAAAGCCCTCTTCATATTTCATAGCATCCAGGGCAGTTGGTCTAACAGTATGAGATATCCTGCCTCTGGTCAAGCTCACAGATGGTCCAGGCTGGTAGTGGTGGTGAACCTTTTAGAGCTTTCAGTGATCACAAAGAGCTGGCTGTGGCACGTGGGGCATAGGTTCGCCACTGCTGATTTAGGGGATCTTTTATGTTAGAAGGATCAACTCAATTTTAAAGCATTCCATGATCAGTTTAAAATTTTCCTTAATTTTATTAATATATGGTATGTTACATTAATTGTTTAGCAGCTTTATTGAAATATAATAACATACCAAAACCAGTATATTAAGTATATTCAATTTGATGAGTCTAAACATATATTTTATAACTGTGTTGGTTCTTTAGCTGTAAACTCTATTTAAAACTATAACTATACATACATTTTTTATAACACAAGTAGCCCATGATCACTGTAGAAAAATCTGAATACATTTGGCATAGAAACATACAGAATAAAAACAACAAGAAGAAAGACCCCTCTGGAGCTAACTGCTGTTAATTGTAGTGCATATCCTAACAGATTCTTTTTCATGCATGTCTAGATGTGGTCCAGAAATGGGGTACTACTCTACAGTTTTGTGACCTCACTTTTTATTCATCAGTTTATCATAAACACATTTAAATGTATGTCAGCATCACCATGTGTGCTAGCCTCATGAATGCATTGTTATAGCAATATTGATTTAGATAAATATTATGTGTTATGTTTCCCCTATTCTTATGTATTTAACTTAGCCACATTTTCCCCCTGTTATGAACAATGCTATGATCGTCTCCACATACCCATCTGTGAGTCTTTCTGGTATGCTGATTCAAAAAGCATACAGATTTATCATGCTTTTGGCACATTTGCCAAATATCTGTCTAGTGTGTCGTCCTGATTAGATTCCCATTGGCAGTAAATGAGTGCTGCAACTTTGGGTGTGGTTTAGTTTTTAATGTGCCATGTGATAGGAAAAAGGGGGCATCTACTTCTTTTACTTTTTATTCATTTGTGACTGTTGTCAATTTTTCCATATATTAATTACAGTGTTGAGTTTTTCATTTGTTCATGAATTTGCTTTTTTATAGCCTTTGTCTCTGATTTTGGGCCAACACGTTTCTTCTTTTGAGTTTCATATTGTAATGTATCTGTAAAAGATATTGTAATATTCTAAGAATGTGTATGGTTTCCTTAAGACTTTTTGACATATGGACATTTTCAGTTAAAGTTAATGAAATCATTGTATTCTTCCTCTATGCACTTAGGAAAGGGTTGGCACACATAGTGCTTGGAAAGACCATCCATTCACCCTTAGAGAAATAAAATATTCACATGTATTTCTTAGACTACTTTCTACTTTCTGGACTTCATTTTTCACATTGAAATCTAGAACTTATTCTGGTATGTTATAGAGGGAGGTCTTGAGTTTTTCTCCCAAATGATTTCAAGTTGTCCCAGTACAATGACAGATTAATTTATAGTCTATATATTGTTAAAAAAAAATGTTACCTCTTTCACCTATCACAGTTTTATAGGCAGTTGTACCCCCTTGGTAAATTAGTTCAAGTCCACTGGATTCTCTCTTATTCTGGTGTCAGGATCAATTATTTTAATTACTACCGAGGATTCCCCTCATTATTAGTTTCTTTTCAGAAGTGTTATAGGCATAGTTAATGTTTATTTGTGTGATACTTTAAAACAGGAAAGGAGGGGCGGACAGTTGGGGGGGTGCTGTACAGGGATAGACATTGCCAGATTGTAGAATGCTCATATTGTTACTGCAGGGTGGCTGGACATAAAATCATGATCTTGTTCTCCCTGCCTATCTGTATATGTGAAAGGGCTTATAGCATAATTTTAAATATAAATAAATAGAAAATCATTCATGTTAAAATGCATGATTGGTAAAAACAATAAATAAAAAATAAAGCATTATCTGTTCTTTTCAATAAACCATTAGACATGAGCAGTACAGTTATCCCAGCTATACTTCTGTATACATATATATATATATTTTTTTCCTTCTTTCTTTTTCCCTTTTCTCTCATCCCAGTTGTTTCTTCTTTTGAGCAATTTCTTTCTCTTTCCTAATATCTGTTGTACATTTTGGATTCCACTTATTCTTTCATGTTCTTACAGTAGGGAGACGATACAATGTTTACACATGCGGGTCCGATTATTTCCCCTCTGCATATAGTCTCTGTTTACCTCCATTCACCTATAAAAGCATCCAATTTATCTTTTTTTATAGCTGAGTAGTACTGAGTTATATAAAAATATCACATCTTTTTTATTCGTTCCTCAGTTGATGGGCATTTGGGTGGTTTCCAAGATTTAGCTGTGACAAATCGTGCTATTATAAACATGGGTGCACATATATTGCTGTGGTGTGATGTTTTTCATTCCTGTGGGAAAATACCCAGAAGGGGAACAGCTGGGTTAAGTGGGACCACTAATCCTAGTTTTGTGAGGAATCTCCACACTGATTTCCACAGTGGTTCACCAGTCTACACTGACACCAGCAGTGGAGAAGTGTTCCTTTTCCCCCACAGCTTCTCTAGCATTTGTTATTGGTTGATTTCTTAATGATAGCCATTCATTCTGGGGAGAGATGGAATCACAGTGTTGTTTTAATTTGCATTTCTTGAATGACCAATGATGTCAAACATTTTTTCATATATTTATTCACCATTAGTATTTCTTCATCTGAGAAGTATGCATTCATCTCAGATGCCCAGGTTTGGATTGGTTCTTTGAATTTTGGGGGCCTCATTTTTTTATATGTTCTAGACAGAAGCCTTTGCATGCTTATATCTGGTAATCTGAACTACTAGTCTGAAGACAACAATATGCAATATGACAATAATTGTTGAATTCCTATCATCTTGTTTGGTGAAACTCTGTATCATTTGTAATATTTTTGTTTTTATTGCTATTCTCTTTACTGGCTTAATCAGTCTTGCATTCTTGCATCTGATAATCTGACCAACTTAAATGAAGTTAAAAATATGTAACATAACCAGTGTGAATCCCTATCATTTTGTTCTGAAACCCTGTATCATTCTTATTGCTGTTGCTTTGTTTTATTTTTGTCTATCTTGTTGGATTTTTGCTGTTGTTCTTTTAAAAATTCTCTTTAAAATAAAAAAAGATTGTGTAATTGGAACTGAATTGCTATCCTCTTCAGAAAGACATTCTTTCTTTTCTTTGACTTGAAGTGTGTTTTATTTTGACTGATCATACAAACAGTCTTCCGGAGTTCCCTAGGATAAACCTGAGAATTTGCCAGTTCAGTTGGGGTCCCCCAGGGACCCTTAGTCTGGTGGGGCTCAGAATGTGGTCTCCAGATTCACAGTCCTGCTTGTCTTTCTGTCCTGTGTGAGATCCCAAAGATGACTAGGGTGAGATATCTCCAGACTAAAAATTTCACACTGCCTCTGCTCAATGGTTTGTTGTTCAGCAGGGCGTCCTTCTCCTTCTCTGTTTTTTTCAGGTTGGCTTTATCCAAGATGGCTGTTCTCACCATGTCCTGCTTGTCTGCCATTTTCTTAAAACAGTGTTTGGACCTAGACATAGTAGTACATGCCTATAATCTCAGCTACTCAGGAGGCTGAGGCAGGAGGATTGTAGGGTCTAGGCTAGCCTGGGAAACTTAGCCAAAGGCTGTTTTAAAATTGAAAAGGACAGGGGCAGGGAGGGATGGTAGGTATTTCAGTGAAAAGTCTCTGAGCTCAATCACTGGCTATTGAGAAAGGCCTGCCTCACAGTCTCACTGTACTGAACCTTAAATAAAAATTACCCTCCAAGCCTGGGCTTCTAGTGCTTTCCCTTGTGTCATATGACTTATTTTTCCTTTTTGTCTACTTTTATGTATTTGAATAAGTTGTTCATACCATTTTTTCACATTTTACGTATTTTTCTAAACAAGCAGACATGAAAAACTAAAAAATCTTCATTCCTAGTTTTTTTCAGGAGGTATATATGTATGTGTATAGCAACCAAATTTCCAGTTTATAGTATATAGAAAAACATTACTATATGTAATTTTTTTTTTTAACTTTTTTGGGTGCTCTGTCAAGTATAGTTTTCTATAATGTTCAGCCAATGAAAAGCTTGCCCCTCATTTCCAACAGTATAACTGTCCTGTGTTGGATTTATAACAGCACTTTAAATACTTTGTTTCCTAGACTCGAGGCAATGGGTGTCTTTCTTCTGTTCCTGATTTTAGTGAGAATGTCTAATGACTCATTCACTCAGAAGACATTGGCTATTTGAGAAAGGCATGCCTTACAGTCTCATTGTATTGGATCTTAAAACTCAAGACTCACTGTTGAGTTTTTTTCTACATGCTTGTAGACATAAATAAAAAGAATTATGTGTTTTTCTTCTTGATTCTATTTCTTAGTATTAAACTCTTCTTACATTCCAGTGTGGGCAAGCCTCATGGGTAGTCTGGTTTTTGTGGACTGTGTTATAGAAATTCCCTAAATGAATGTTACTTTTTCATGACATTGCTATCATTACACTGCTTCTATTGCTTCAGAGCGAATTTGGGAGAAAGGAGAGTGAAACAAAAGGACCAAAATTTCTCTCACACACTGGGAATTTCATAGAACCTACTGACTAGGCTCTACAATAAAGTCAATGTTTACTTACTATAATTAAGATATGAAAAGGTACCTTTTCTCATTTCCTATAACCAATCTTTTAGTATCAGAGCTACCGTGACATCTAATGAGGGAAAGCAAACCCTGCAAAACTGTAGTTCTTTCAGGACTTGGTATAGAATGATTTTTTGAATTACTATTTCAAAATGTACACATATGTTAGATCTGCTTTAATTCTCCTCAATAATTTGAAAAGTACCAAAGTGGGATCACAGCCATGTGATACTATGTGGAAACTTTCTTTGCCCCCATCACTTCATCTGCAAGCTAGGTATTAAAATGGCAGCCATTTTACACAATTTTTGGAGATGTGGAATTAGTAAATACATCTTATATGACTGGAACATTTCGTGGCATATAGTAATTATTCAGTAAATGCTTTTAATTACAATAAAACAAAATACTGTCATAGAACTGGGAGTGAGAGACCCTCACTCATGTAACATTTGCCATGTAGGTACTCTCAGGGAGAGTTGGTTTCTGTCTCTCCTGTCACCTCTTCTAAAGTACCTGAAGCTAACCTAATACCCTTCTGTTCTTTTGGAAAGGATAGAAATTACTTTTAGGAACATCAGCTATCTGTCTTTGCCTGGTGGGCTGGCACCCCACTTGAAGGAGTGAATGTGTTTTTCATAGCTGTATTTAAGACGAGGATACTCAGTAATAACATCTTTGCTATAGCATAGTGTCATACTGTCTTTAGAGTGGCAGGATTTTAAATAAGCTGGAAACTCCAAGGTTCTTTTCTTTTGTGACTTGAGTTTCAGACATCAAATTTGGTCTTACTCAGTATGTAATACAACAACCATTGTTCATTTCCTACCACTTCCTCTGTTAACTCTGTACTGTTTGTATTGTTCTTATGCTATTTTGTAAATGGATGTCTGTTTAATATGTTTTCCTTCTTTTACTTTTAAAATAAATTTAAAAAAACAGCACCACAGAAGCTATGGAGGTCAGAAGAAATGAATGAGTTAAATTTCAAACATAAAAAACACTTCTGAAATTAATTGACTACTGACAAGTGGTCCTTCCTCTGGAGGATGCGTTGATGTTTCATGTAAATTGATGATGAGGTTTGATGATGCCCCAATCAAACAAGAGCACCTCTTTAGAGAGAGGATCATGTGATTTTTATCCTTGCTTCTGTTAATATAATGTCTTATATTAAGTGATTTGCATATAATGAACCATCTCTGTATTCCTGGGGTAAAGCCTACTTGGTCATGATGTATAATCTTTTTATGATTTGTGGCATTCTTTTTGCTAGTATTTTGTTGAGAATTTTTGTATCTATGTTCAAAACAAATTTGGTTTTACTTTACAACTTGTATGATTTAGCTTTTATTACTCCTTCAGTGGATTAAAGTGATTTTTAAAGATAATATTCTAACTTTCCACGTATTATTGCTCTTTGGAAAATTTGAACCAATAAGCCATTGGGTAATGAAAGAGAGCCAGATCCTCAGGATAGAATAACAATCATTTTCCATTTCCAATTTGTAAATAGTCAATTTGAAAATAATAATAATAATCAATTTGAAATAATAATAATAATAATCAATTTGAAAATAATCTTTATGAGATTTTGTTGTTATATGATCCCACATCACCCCTTGTCACTGTTATGAACAGAGTCTAATTTCAGGTGCCAGATAGGTACTACTTGAATGGCAATGATTCAGCCCTGGCTTTGACTCCAGAGCCCAGGTGCTGAGCAGCCATGAGGTAACTGTACAAATCATAGTCATCTCAAGTGAGTCTCCATCTCTTCCCCTTGTCTTTTGCCTATACCCTGAGACTTGACAGCTGCTTGGTGCTGACAGTTAAGAGTGAGCATTAAATGAACTTCTCACTGAAAAGTTATGGGCTTTATTTTGAGGCTATTAAACCAGTTCCCGAAGAGAGAAAGTTGGTTCAGAAAAGAATTTCAAATCTTCAGATACAAAATTTGAAATGTTCATTTGACTGTACTGAGGCCAGTCACTGAAAAGCTGGCAGGAAACTAAAGAAGCAGCTTTATACCACGCTCAAGTGTGCCTAGGAGGTGCATGGCCCATCTAATTCTGTGATAGCGGAAGAGCAGAATCACAGTCCCGGGAAGAGTGCATTGTAATGAATCAGTTTTGTAGCATTAGTAAAATCTGGCTTTCCTTGAACATCCAATATTTGCTTACTCAAAGTGGAGAGAGATCAACCGTAACTCAGGGCTCTTAATTCTGCCATAGTAGGCTGTATAGCACTTCTAGAACTCCTTTGTCCTTTAGTAGAAAGGATGAATTAAAATGATAGTGTACCTGGATTCATGGAGCTCAGGAAGGTCCTTGGTGTTAAAGGTGTCTCAGAAGGTGAAGTAATAAGAAGCTATCATTTAAGGGGAAACTTCTTTGACTGGAGTATAGCACATACCTGGTATATGGTGACAACCAGCTTCATCAGTCTACATAGAAGTTCTTCAGTGTAGACTTCAATATCCACTTAGATTGATCATGAAATTGACATTCAAAAAGGGTAGGTAATTCCTTATGGCTACAAAAATCAGGAAATGACAACAGAATTTGAATCTAAATATGACTGTTTCCAAAGCTCATAATAGTAGAAACTTGTTAGTTTTGTGCTTTTACATCTTTTCTGTATCAATATCTCACATGCAAATTACTCTTTTTTGGGGAATACCTAAAATTTTTTCAAAAAAAAAGAAAGTACTTTAAGAAAGATATTCTACTAAAGAGTCAATTTGATTTTATATATTGCATATATATATATACAATGTGATAGAAAAGGGATGTATTAAAAATAAGCAGAAGAGTATTATCATTTCTGCATTAGTAAATCTTGACTTTGTTGCTTGTTACCTTTAATGCCAATAATAAATTGGTAAAATGGTAAAACTTTTCAAAAGATGAATTCCAAATTCTTTGTTCAACTTTTTTTCTGATTTCATTTTATTTTTAACATTAAAAACCCTTGCTTTTATTTCACTGATTAAAACTTTGTCACTTGGTTCCAAATAAAACTAAGGGTGTGCAAAATTTTCAATCTGTCTGGGTTTAATGACTTTCCACACAGCGGGCTCATTCCCTTGCATGGATGCTAATGTGTTGTTGCTTCCTAAGAGACAGAGAAATGATATGTCTGGGTTTCTACTTGTAGTCTTTGGTCTCTTGATTGTGTTATTTGCCTTGTTTATGTTTCTTTTAATTAACATTGAATTTCTTCATCTTGTACCTTGCTTTTCCTCTGTTTGTGCATTGTTCAGGCAAGGGATCCTTCATAGCAATAGTTAATCAGGGAGAAATCACAGCTTAAGAGTTCCTTCTGAGTTATGTGGTGTTAGGATAGAAGTTGTTCTGCTTAATTCTCATTAGATCAACTTTTATGGCCCTGCCCTGCATAAGATCTGCACAATGCTCTACCAACTTGTCCTATCTCTTATTTGTACTTTGACTCTGTTTTATTTTCTGCAAATTCTCATTTGTCCCAAAACAATCTAAACGAATAACATTAAGTCTTACAGTAATTCATTTGTCATTTTTCTTAAGGGAACAATTCAAATGGAAATTAAAAATTAGCATTCATTTTAGATTGATAAATGGAAGCAACTAGGGAACAAAGGGATATATTGACTTCAGAATGAATCTTTGGAAAAGCCTGGCTGATAATTATTTAGAGTTGATAATTTTGATTTTATAGCTCAAGTTGATAAAGCTACACATAACTGAACCCAGGATCTGTGACATGAATTAATTTACTCATCTCTGTATCTCGGTATCTCTGTCTCTGCCTCTATCTCTCTCTCTCCTAATTCCCTACCCCCCAACCATTGATCTGCCCATGTGTCCACCTATCTTATCCACCTATCTACCAACTGTCTATTTGTCATCTAGTATTTTCCTTATTCCAGCTGCAGAGGCAGAATGGTTCATGCTTCAGAACTGAGCTGATCTCACAAAGGAAAGTGCTGACTGTGATTTGTAATGCATGACTGTAGACTGCAGGTCCCTAGGTCCCATGGCCTTCCTCACCATAACATTTTAACACTTCCCCAATGTAAACTATTCCAATGAGTAGACTTTGTATGAAACTTAAAACTGTATAAAAAAGCAAAAGTCTCACTGACTTGACGAACTCCACCTTTCTTCTAGGTAGAGAGCAGCTTGAACTGGGGCATTTTTGGGGCATCTTCTGGCTATGATTTGTTTCCCTCATTGGTAACTCATGATCTTTACCCTGAGTCTGTCAGTGAATGTTACAGTTTAGCTGGTAATGACACATCCTGGAGGCTCCTTCCACACTGGGTGCTAGATGAGCAGACTGTGCTTCATGCTGTCCTGTGACTCACAGGACAGAACTGTTCTACTATCTCCCACCACATGGGCCCAGAAGGGCACTATAATGAGGGAATGGGAGAGAGTGTGGCTGAGAAAGCTGCTGAAAGGAAGCTTTTGTTGTGCATTTTTCCTTTGGAGTAGGAAAGCCAAAGCACAGTACTACCAAGCAAGAGACTCTGCATTTGGGAGAGATGACCCAGAAGGTTCCTGGCCTTGTATTCAGGGAAGAAAGCTGTGTTTTAGAGTGCTGCAATTATTTCAGGTGGGGGTAAAAGGTCCCAATGCATGGAATCCTGGAAGAAAATGTACAGTAATTGGTTTGCTCCTAAATAACTCAGCGGGGCCATTTGAAATGCTAGTCAAGGTGAGTGTTGAAAAGTGAGTACTTTGGCTGGCATTTCCTTATGCTTAGAAGTGAAGAATTGCACTACCCTGGGAACCACGCAGTGTACTTTATTATCTAAAATGTCAATTATTTTATACTAAGTTTTTGCTGAAATCCAAAATGGCAAATGTTCTCCTGTGTAAGTGTGATCACTTGCACATTACTCATTGATTGGCATTTGCAACACACTTTCTGGGTGTATAGTTCTATAGCTGCCCCTTCTGCAGGGACTGAAGTCTGACCAGATGCACAAGAGAGATAAAAGAAACTGGTGTTCATAACTTGCATGTTCCTTTCCCTCTACTTGGGGAAAAACATCAGTACATCAAATGGCATTTGAATAACTTAAAGTGTTCACAGGAGCAGAATGACTCAGAACAGACTTTGAAGCCATTCAGTGGAAGAATCAGTGTTGCCCCTGAGGGTCCCACACCAGCCATTCTGAGCTGTTAGAACACTTAGTGCGTTGTACTATTTGTCTCTCTCACACTAGACTGCAAGCTTCTCTGGAGAAAGATTTCATTCTATTTGTCTTGGCTTCCCCAGACACTACCAAAGTTCAATCCATATCACAAGTGCCTAGTGAATGTCCAGTGAATGAATTAGTAAGAAGGATTGCTGTTATCATTGTGTAGAGAAATGGGAATAGGAAGATGGTTTGGTATGGACATAAAATATAGAGATTCATTCTTATAAGTCTAGAGACAAAATATGCTTCCTCTTTGTAATTCTAGTCAAGGAAAATGTGTCAACTCAGTTGAGTTCAATAAACACCCATTGAATTTGTCATATATGGTGATAGGATATATAAATATAAAATGTTTTGTGCCTTCAAGGAATTTGCAGTATGGTGAGGGCCGTAATGTCATACAGGCAAATGAACTGTTTCCATGTACCATGGCAGACATGCTGTTAAATGTTAGGAGGCATGATGGAAGGAGAGAAGCAGGGCACTAACTCTGACTGGCAGTGGGTGGGGTTGGGATATTGGTGGAATCAGGAGACTCTTCCAGGAAGAGATGACATCTGAAGCAGGAGGAGTCCAATAAGCTAGGAAATATGAAGGGAAAAGAAAGAGGAAACCCATGAAGAGCAAAGTCGTGGATGTGGGATACACTATGGAGTGAATTGGAAATGGTTCACTTTACCAAGTGAATAGCGCATAATATGTGGAGAAACAAGAAATTGCTCTGCAAGCAGAAGATGTATATTCCTACCTGCCTGGGTAAAGGAGATAGTTTTAGGTTTTATGATATAGATGGTAGGCAACTATGGAAATATTTAAAAGATGAACTTGAAGTGCTGAAAGCAAGAACTTCTATTTGAAGGTGTCTGAACTAGAGTAGATAAAGTCTGGAAGAATGTCATGATGGAGGACTTGCCAAGAGGAGAGAGCTGAGAAATACTATGCAAGGTGTTCCTTCAAGAATTGGCTACATATTGGTTGATGGAAGGTGAGAGGGACTTCAGATTTTGGCTGGAGTGGCTAGGTAGGTGGTAATATCAACATTGGGGGTGGAGAAGAAGAATGAGGAGGAAGAGGAGAGGAGGGGGAAGGAGGAAGATTCTGAAGAAGAACAAGAACAACAAGAAGAAAATGGCGGATGGGAGAGGAGATGGAGGGCAGAGAGAGAATGGACTACAGAGGGAAAACATTTTATATTTGGGGTGAAGAAAATAATGTAAGAACAGTGATAACAATGGGCTGGAAAAAAGATGACCCTATGAAGAAGGAAGAGGTTAAGCAATCACATGGAGAGCCAGGAGAAAGTGATAACACAGGATAGGGCAGGAGAGTTTCCACAAGAGACAGTGTTCCAGTCGAGGTGTCCAATCGGAATTTGTGAAGCATGTTTTTAAACTGGCAATATGGAGGTCTGGGATCTTTAGGAAAAGGATGTAAATGTAGAAGAAATAAAATTAGGTTGCACTGGGCCAAGTGGTTGAGGTTGTGAGGGCAAATAAGGAAGTGAATAAAGTGAACAGCAACTTTTCAAAAGAATTTCATTGTGAAAAGAATGAGAGAGTGATGCATGGAGAGAGGGAACTCAGGGCTATGTGGATGATTTCATTTCAACAAGAGGTGAAATGCTGCAGAGATTATTTAGAGGAGAGGGGAGAGACACCCTAATAAGAGCAGACAGAGGGAGGGAATAGGTAGAAGACAACTGCACAGGAAGAGGAAATCTTCATTATTGAAGGAAGGGGAGCAGAGAAAGGAAATTGGGCTGTGATGAGGCATCAAGCTGAGGCATCATTTTCGCTGTATATTTTAGGGAGACATTAGGGACCAAACAACTCAAAAAGTATGAAGCTTGTGGAAGTTAACCTAGAGCAAGACGCTTATTGCTAGTTTATTATTCTCTGAATATTCCCAATCTTTTTTTTTTTTTAAATTTTTTTTTTTTATTTTAGAAACATAAAAGTACAAAAACATATTGACAAACAGACACCCATTATCATAGAAAATAGTACAATCACAACTAATCTATAGACAAGGTGATATGGTCTCAACAGTAGTTGTTGCTTTATCCATTGATATCTTCGAATTGTAGATGTATGGACCCATATACAGACATGCAAATTTA